>CM021100.1:19859137-20092119 GCA_007115665.2 Sequoiadendron giganteum
TAATTGGTCCTGGTGGCTCTATTCTTACTACTGGTATGTTTTTTGTTGTTTTTCTCCATGACTTGTTCTTGTTTTGACTAGTCTACTTTTTGGGGTTGTTCTACCTAATTATTAGACCTATATGGTAATTTCCTTTACTATAAAAGTGATCAGGGTCCTTTCAAAATGTCCCTACTTACTTTATCAAAAACATTAACAAATGAGTTGTGATATTTTCTATGTAGATTCAAGTTGTTATTTTTAATAATTATTTCCATTATTTTTAGTTTAACTTTTTATTCAATTCTTATTTTTCTATTATATTTTATTAATAACATTTTATCTCACCTAACTTTCAATACATAAAAAAAATAGCTTCTTAGAACTATATCATTATCTCTAGTGTTTGGTGTACAAATATTTTTTAGTCATTTTTATTTATTATTAATATTTGAATTAGTATGAACAAAAAATTTAGACCTATATTTTTTGTAAAAAAAATTCTTTTAGGATATAATAAAAATTACTTTTTCATTTTTCATTAAACAAGGACATATATGTAGAATGCAAAGAATTTTTAGCCGATAGGTTATTTGTGTGAACTTTGGTTGGAATTTTCATTAGCCTTCCGAGTTTCTAAGGTTTTCGGTGTCAAGCTGCCAGTCGGGAAAAAGGTGGCTAAGGTTTTTTATTTTTTAATTAAAAGAATTTGGTGCACCGATAGAGAATTCCAACAAAATTAAACAGTGGATGGCATCAACATTAATTATTGTATGGTTTTTGTGTAGTGGCAATGGTTGTAAGTAACATTTTCCTTTTAAATCCTTAGGGGACATAGTGAATGCCTCGACAATTTTTGATAAGCCATTGTTGGGTGTTGTTCTATGGCTTTAACTTGTATCAGAGCTATGAGTGAAGAGGGCAAGATTCTGTGAAGGTGCAAGTGTGATTATCCATTGTGGAATTTTTGTGAAGGTGGTTGGAGGTTATTTTATGTTTTTCGCATTTGCCGATGGTCGCAAAAGCAATACAAAAGTGTCGGGTTTGATAATTTTTTGCCCATTTTTTTTAGGTAGTGGAGAAAGAAGGGATCAGAGAGAAAGGAAGTGAGAAGAGGTGTATTTGAAGCAAGTGGGAAGAGGTGCATATTGTAAAAACCCTTTCTAGAGTATTTTGAAAACAGTTTATGTTATTTTCCAAAGGGTATTGTAGATTGTTATTTTGTAGCTTAGGCTATATTGTTTCATTGATGGTTTTCATGTAGTCATGATGGGTGGAAGGCACTATTGTTTGTTTTTGTGTCGGTTTGTTACTATGAATTCATGTGTTTTTTGTGGGTTTTTTGACCTGGGTCATTGTTCAAACCAATATTATTTACATTTTACGTTATTTTCCAAAGGGCATTGTTGATTTTTTTTCTGTAGCTGAGGATATATTGGTTCATTGATGGTTTTTCGCGTAGTCGAAATGGGTGGAAGGCAATATTGTTTTTTTTTGCGTTGGTTTGTTATTGCGATTTCGTGTGTTTTTTGTGGGGTTTTTTCACATGGGTCTGTATTGAAACTAATATTGTTTATGGTTTCTGTGTAGTTGCGATGGGTGGAAGGCAATATTGTTTGTTTCTACATTAGTTTGTTACTGCACGAATTCATGTGTTTTTTGTGGGGTTTTTCATCTGGGTCACTGTTGAAACCAATATTATTGCATTTATGGTTTATGTTTTGTGGTGAAGGTTTTGAATCGGTTTGTTACTGTGAGATTTTTGTGTTTTGTGGGTTTTTCCATCTGGGTCACTATTGAAACCAATATTCTTTTATTTATGGCTTTTGTTTTTTGGCAATGGTTGTAACACAATAAATAGTTAATGTTATAAAATTTATGTTGTTTTCTATAAGTCATTATTAATTGGTTTTCATTTTATGGTGAAGGTTTTGAATCGGTTTGTTATTGTGAGCTTTTTGTGTTTTGTGGGTTTTTCCATTTGGGTCACTATTGAAACCAATATTGTTTCATTTATGGCTTCCACTTTCTGGCGATGGTTGTAACATAATAAAATAGTTTATGTTATATAGTTTATGTTGTTTTCCATAAGGCATTTTTGTTTGTTGTTCTCTAGCTTAGGCTATATTGTTTCATTTATGATTTTTGTTTTGTGGTGATGGTTGCAACAAAATGAAATAGTTATTGTTATATAGTTTATGTTGTTTTCCATAAGGTAGTGTTGATTGTTGTTCTCTAGCTTAGGCTATATTGTTTCCTTTTTTATAAGGTTCTGCTAAAACAAGACTATATAGTTTGTTGAAACTAATATTATTTTATTTATGGTTTAGCTTTTGTAGTGATGGTTTTGCATGGGTTTGTTGTTGTGATTTTTTGTATTTTGTGAGTTTTCCCATCTCGATGATTTTTTATACCAATATTGTTTCATTTATGGACTCCATTTAGTGGTGATGATTGGAATACAATAAAATAGTTAATCTTATGTAGTTCATCTTGTTTTGCATAAGGCATTGTTGATTGGTCTTCTCTAGCTTAGGTTTATTGTTTCATTTATGGCTTTCATTTTTTGTCAATGGTTGCAATGTAGTAAAATAGTTAATGTTATAGAGTTTATTTTATTTTCCATAAGGCATTGTTGAGTGTTGTTCTCTAGCTTTGCCTATATTGTTTCATATTTGATTCATAGTACAATAGTAAGTGTTATAGAGTTTATGTTGTTATCCATAAGGTATTGTTGACTATTGGTGAATAGCTTTGGCTATATTATTTCCTTTCGGATAAGGTCCAATTGAAAAAAAAATTACTAGGTTTTTGTTGAAACCATTATTGTTTCATTTGAGGTGTGAGTGTGTATGCATGTATATTCATTTTCTACATGTATCTTTTAGGTCATGTGTTTATCTGTTTATAAATATGTCCAGTTTTTAATATCAATATAGTATTTGCTTCTTGTGTAGTTTTATTGTCGCATATTCTTATATATCTATAATTGTTGTTTGCTATTTTAAATGTTTATATGTATGTGTGGGTGTCTATGTGTGTATATGGTTGTTTCCAATAAGGTGTTGTTCAAGAAATATCACACTCCATCTTAGCTTCACTAGTTCATGACATCCTCAAGTTGTTTGGAGAAATGATAACAAAAATCAATATACAATAGTTGAACATACATGCTAAAGTACTAAAACCATGATTCTTAAGAACATCATCCATTTAGATTTGTTTTTATTGATTGAATTTTTTGTTGGTTTAGATGGTTGTTTTTGCTAATGATTGTGATAATTGATGTTCAATGTTGAGTCTTTATGTGATCATTGTGTTTTTTATGTTGTCATATTGTTGTTTTTCTCTTGGTTTAAGCTCGAAGTTCATTGCCCCCAATGAGTTTCTGGATTTTTCCCCCAAGCTAGGATGAGACACGACTGCAATGCTAAGATATGTACATGAGTTTCCTTTTGATAGATAGGAATAATGATAGCAAAAATGAATGACTGACACATGCTCAAATAGATGGAGAAGCTAATCTATCACAAATAGTGCCTGTTGCCAAGTTTTCACTAGTTTTTATTTAAATTTTTCAAATTTTCAGATTTTTTTGCTATAACTAAGACGCCTGTTTGTGAGGTTTTCATCAAGGCAATAGTTTTTTTGATTTTTCACTCTTTTTTTTTATATTTTCTCTTTTTCTGATATTTTTGCTATATTTTTCTGCCTTTTTTTTTTTGTATTTTTTCAGTACTCTTACCATGCACTGGATAAGCTAGGTATAGAAATTTTTGCGATGGATACTATTAATAGGTTCCTTGAACATGTCCCCTTTAGGTGTAGACAACTTATACGCTCCCGTTCCATAGAATGATACAAAAACAAAAGGACCTAGCCAGTTTGGTTCAAATTTTCCTTTCTTTTCCCTATCTTGTTGATTTCGAGGATTCTTTTTCACGACCAAGTCACCAACCTAAAATTTTCTTGGTTTTAGTATGATTATAGCTTCTTCACATCCTCTTTTGATAGGATTTCAAATGATCCACAACTTTCTAGTGACGTTCATCCAATAGCTCTAACTCCTGGAGTTTAGATAATCTATAATCTTCCTCTGAAATGATCCCCTTCAAGGATACCTAGAGTGAAGGTACCTCAACCTCAATTGGTAAAATGGATTTTGATCCATATACAATGGCATAAGGTGTATCTCATGTTCAGGTGTAGATACTAGTTCAGTATGCCGACAAAGCAAGGTTTAGATGAGCATCACAGTCACGTCCAACATCATTGACAATTTTCTTTAAGATTTTCAAACTGGTCTTGTTTGAGGCCTCTGCCTGGCAATTTCCTTAAGGGTAGTACGGTGTGGAAAATCGATGTTGGATATGAAACCTTTCACAAATTTCTTGGGTGTCCTAGTTCTTGAAAGGTCTACCATTGTCTATGACAATTAACTAAGGAATGCCATAGTGATAGATAATATACTTTAGGATGAAGGAAGCAATTTGTTTTCTAGTGATTATGGTTAATGGAACTACTTCAATCCACTTTGCAAAATACTCTATGGTTGTGATGATGAATTTGTGTCCATTAGAGGATGATGGATGAGTTTTACCTACAAGATCCAATCCCCATTGATAGAAAGGCCTTGTTGATGCAAATGGCTGTAGCTCCTGCACTACTGCATGTATCAGAATTACATGGACCTAACATTTTTTGCATTTCTTAACAAATTGAATAGAATTCTTCTCCATATTCAGCCAATAATACCCCAAGCGTAAGATTTTCTTAGCAACAGTTAGTCCACTTGAATGAGCTCCACATATACCTTCATGAACTTCACATAAGGTTATTTTAGATTCATTCCATTCAAGACAATGAAGATTATTACCATCAAGACCTCGATGATAAAGTGTGTCAGCTATCAGGGTGTGTTGAGCAGTTTGACAAATGAAATTACATTTTTGGTTTCGGGATAGATAGGGAGGAAGGGTATTGTCTCTCAAATAAGTATAGATCTTCCCATAAAATTTGGGACTCAGTGTCAACTAGATGGCAAATGACTTGGTATTTCAGATTAGCGTAAGCAACATTAAACACTTGTTCCACCATGAACTCATAATGGCTTTATTTTTTTAGTATCTATAAAGAGAAGCAATTGTTTCCATGGAATCAACAACTTTTTTATCCACTCTAGGAATCTGTCTAAATTTGATCTCAACAAAGTAATTTCAAAAATCATCCACCATTCTCTTATACGACATCAACTTGTCATCTTTTGTCTGATAATCATCATTAACCTGATTAATGACCAATTGGGAATCTCCATAGACTTGTAACTTTGTGATATTCCATTCAACTACTACTTTAATAACAATCATGAGTGATTCATACTCAACCATGTCATTTGTGCAAGGGAACATGAGTTTGTAAGATTTCAGGATGGTATGTCCTTGAGGTGTGACAAACAAGATCCTAGCACTTGACTCATGTTGTGTGTAGGACCCATGAAAGTATAAAATCCACTATTGTGCTATCATGGTGAGAACATCAACATCTGGAAACACAATATGCATTTGATGATCATCTCATAGTGGTGCTTTTACTAACTGATCCACTATCACTTAACCCTTGATTTCCCTTCAATCCACATACTAAATGTCAAATTCCCTTAATATCATTACCCACTTGGCTAGTCTTCCTGTTAGGGTAGCTTTGTTGAGTAGATACTTTAGTGGATCAATCTTGGCTATGAGTTTGATAGTATGGGTTAACATGTAGTATCATAGTTTTCGAGTAGCAACCACTATCTCAAAACAAGATTTTTCAATGAAGGTGTAGTTGATTTCATAGCTATTCAATGTTCTGCTGATGTAATAAATAGCCCTCTCTTTTCTCGTAGTCTTATTGTGCTAATAGAGCATGCAAAGATACTCCAATTGTTGCCATGTAAATTAATAGTGGTTTTAGTTCATTTGGTGGCATCAGTATGGGTGGAGACATCAAATAATATTTTAGTTGATTAAAAGAAGCTTCACATTGTTCATCCCATCTGAAGGAAACATTCTTATGTAGAAAATAATTAAATAGATGAGTTTTATCTGCCAGTTGTGTGATGAACCTCCTAATAGATTGGAATCATCCTTGTAGAGATCTTATCTAACTAATATTCTTGGGAGGTGGCATTTCTATGATGGCCTTGACTTTGGGGGGATCCACTTTGATGCCTTTTTCTAAGACTATGTACCTTAGGAGTTGTAGACATCCAAAAATAACATTATGCATTCCACTGTAACTAACATCATGCATTCATTTCTTCTACTAATCAATTAAAGCAATTTATTGATTTAATCCTAAGGTTCATCAAGCTTAATTAAATAAATCAAATTATTTAATTAAGTTCCTAAAGTTCTTCTTGTTTGATTTAATAAATCAAACTGATTTAAAATCAAATATCAAATCCCTAAAAATCCCCTAAGTTAATTAATCTTTAATTAATTAACTTCTAATCATGATTAGCATTCTCTAGCTTTTGACTCAACTAGAGTCAAATCTAAACTCCTAACTAACCCACCCACTTGCATCAATAAATCAATTTATTGATTTATTAAAATGAGTTATTTTCCCTCAATAACTCTCATCTTTGACTTTTTTGAACAAAGATTATTCCCCCCAAAACCCTCAACAACATGCATTTATTGACATTTTTCAAATTTGAATGGGCACATTGGCCAAAACTTGCACAAGCTTTGACCAATCCCATCATGCCAAGTGGCTCTATTCTATTGGAGGGGATTTAGTCCCACATTGGCTAAACTTGGCCTCTCTTCTCTCAACTTCTTCTATAAAAGCAATGCATCTTCTCTCATTTCTACAACACAATTTGAAGGTATCTAAACTATAGGCAACTTGAGCTCATAGCAACTCATTGTCTATCTCATTTGGCTTAGAAAGGGATTGGGAAAGGGCTCTCTCACATCTTCATGGAGGGCACCAATCCATCATAGAATAGAATAGGTTGTATTTCCTTTTCTCCATGCATGTTTGATCTAGTTTTAGCATTTTATTTGGAGAAATCAACCATGTTATTCTATGAGGATGGCTGAATCTACACAAACAATGTGCAAGATTTCACTATCCTACAAATGGCGCTAGAAGGAGGGCATGTTAATCCAAAAGATCGATGTTTGATAATTAGTCTACTTATCCATGTGTTGTAAACTTGCAGTCATATTTTATTTTTCTTTACAAACTTCCTGTCTGTTTCTTACTTGCAGCTTATAGTATTTTAGAATGCTGATGGACAAAATACTCTTGGGCTTTATTTAGTTAAAAATAAAATGAAAAAATAAAAAAATTTACCCTATCATGTTAATGTCTAGCATTTTCTTTTTCCATTCGTAAATAGTTTGATTCTTATATTTTTTTGAGGAACTCTACATTCCTTGCAAGTGGATGCTATGATCAAAATGATGCTAACAATCTGGTGTTAAGGTATTTAACAAGATCATTTCTTAGGATCATTAATCATTGTAAAAATTACCTGTCTTTACTGCTGCCTTGAACTTTTGAATCACATGGAATACCACTCTTCATTTGAACACATTCATAATCAGGTTCAAGTTCACACCTCTGCTTTGAACTCAATAACTGGTGCCTGTTTATCTGCTATCTTTATTCTGTCTTTTTCAATTTTTTTGGGCGGTAGACCCCTATGTAATTTTGACTAACAATTCAGAAGAAAGTTCCTTATTCATGACTACATACAGTCTAGCAGCGTAAAAATTCTATTAACTGCTTTTACGAGGTTTTGCACTATTGCAGGGTAGGCGTTTCTTTGAGGAATATGCTATCTTTAGCATTTTGAAGTCTGTGAATACAGTGAATACGTTATCAGCATTTTTTTTTAGTTTCTTTGCTGACCACAGTCATATTTTGCATCTTTATTGAGCGATGTACAACATTGCTATGTCATCTTTCATGTTTCAAATGGTGCCATTATCAGGAACATTTTAGATGTTGCCAGTCATTAGTTATTGATGGTACACCGCTCCGATGGAGAGAACACTATTCCCCTGTGCGACCTCATGGCCCCATTTTTCCTGTTTCCACTAGTATCACTAGTTGGTGAGTACGCCAGTGCCATTACTTCTCAATAGCTGGCAGCGAAACAACACTTTCCTCTCACCCAAAAAAAAAAGAAGGCGCTGAAGGGAGCACTTTATTGCATTTTCCAGAATTTGTTGTATGTCTCTCTCGAAGTTTGCTGTGAAGATTTTGTTTTGAGATTTCTGGTTTTTGAATCTATTTTGTGTAGGTTAATAGAAACAGATATATAGGTCAATGTTATTAATAAGATAATTTTTGATTGGCTCTAAATAGATTGCAGTGATCTGATATTTCAAAATATATCTATTTCTATTAATGAATGCGGAATCAACACCACTCAGATCGGTGTGTACCTCTGATGGTTTAAAGAGCATAGTTATGTTACACCTACCAGTCGCACTAGATCAAAAGAATAAGAAGAGTGGGATTATAGTTGGTGGGGTAAGGGATTAGGTCTGCAATTAATTAGATGCACAGTTTGATTTTGAAAAAATCTGTCATGTATGATAATCACTGTCAATTCAATGACAGGAGTGTCTGCCTAGGGTTATCATTGATACCTATCCTATACGATTAAAAGCCATTTAGTGCCTACTAAGATATTATAATTCGATTTCATGACAGATTGTGATATGAGTTTAAGATCCACTAATATGTCACTGTGAGAGTATAAAGTCTTGAAATGAAGTATCCTTTTATGAAAGCAGTGTGCAGATTGAGAAAAACATTGACATTCATTATTGAGTTAGCTTTAGCATAAAGCATTCATCAAATCTGTCGGCCCTATTCAAATCCCTTCCCTAACGTAGAAAGGATCTGTTGCATTTATACTTGGTGGCGCCGGTCAAAACTCATAATGCTATAGAAAGGAGAGTTCTAGGCTTAGCTATGTGGAATACGCGTATGAATCCTGGGGGTCATAAATCTGTTAAGTTCGTAACAAATGTACTCATGAATCATATTCTGAACCGGCAGTCATTTTGGAGAACTTTTATAAACAACATTCCTTTCCTGGCTGCAGGTATGGCTTGTCTAAAAGAAAATCATGCCTTTCCATCATAATGGAGATCTGATCATTCCCAACTATACACTGCAGTGAAAAGTTCAGTTTTTATTTCATCTGCATTGTTGTGTCAAAGCTGGTAACTCTTTATATATATGTGAAAATGAATTGATTCAATGTGGAAAAGTTTAAGGATATCTTTTTTTAATCTTTTTCAACTAGTGTAGCAAGGAATGAATTAATGTTGTTGTCTTACCTTCAAGGTTAAGCTAAGGGAATGTATCGACATTGGTGTCTCTCCAAGGTTACATTGAACATCAAAATCTTAGATCACAAGTGGCCCATGCTACCTTTATTGTCATAGCTAGAATGCATTCGAGATTAAAAACATCAACTCATAGGCATTGAAGTTTTGTCCAAGCTAGGAGATTATCAATGCATGATTTGGGATTCTTTAAATTTTCAAAAAGAGAAACTCTTGCATTGAAGGTCATCATTAAGGGGCATTTGTTTTTTTTTTGGAAGTATGTTCATTGTGATCAATTATTTTGTTGAGATGAATTGCATTCCTAAGTTTGTAACTTTGAACTTTTTTATAGGTTGAAATCAAGGTGTTGACATCAAATGAAAACAAAGGCGAAGTGGAGTTAGAGATTATTTTTTTGAAACCAAAACTTAAAAAAGCATTTTTTAATGCTTGTTTCAACAATCTTGGAGCTTTCACTTACTACCCTTTTTTTTCTGTTTTTAGCTAACTCACCTTTCAATTTGGGCTTAAAATCAATCAATGACTTGATCTTTTCAAAGTTGGTTAAAATTGAATCTTAGATACTTACTAGATTTTAATTTGGGATTAAAATTGAACAAGGCAACTTCACATTTCAATTGGTGCATTTAAAACGAACTCATCATTGCTTTGAAGAATTTAAAATTGAACATGTGTACTTTGTGTTTTGTAAACTCTTTTACAAAGTAGTGTCATTTAAAAGGGCGTATGCACTTCTCTCGTGCTTCACGGCGATCTTGAGAATCAAAAGTCTTTCTGATGACCCTAAGTTGCATAAAAGATTGCCTCCACACTTCAATTTCGGATCTAAAAATTGAACAAATCATGCGAGTGTGAGCACGATATATTGCGGAGGTTCTCCCCTTTGTTTTTCAACGAAGGTTGTGTTAACAACGGAATATGTTAGCTCGCTTTTGTTTATTTTAGAGGGCATGCCTTGTGGGAAAAAGTAATCACCCAAGGGAATGACCCAACCGGGAACACGCTAAAGCCAAGCGACTTCCAACCACTATATAAGTGTGGATTCTTGAGGAAAGTTCAAGAATCACGAGGATTATTCTGACGAGATGGACAGCAATGGACTCTCGCCGATGTTGGATAATCCCCCATGAAGGGAATGCCCGAATTAGAACCCCTTGTTTAGAAATTGGCCAAAACCTTGTCTATCTTGTTGGTGCAAAAGGTTATGTCCTTTGAAGCCGCCCCACATAACATGCGGTCTTGTTGTGGAAATGGAAAGTATGCCATGGGAGATTCATGGGTACTAATGCTTGGCTGACCCGAATAAGTGAGTGTCGTGGAGGGGAGCCAGTGTGGTCAAGCATTTAGCCATTCGCACAAGATATGCGCAGCTGGATTTATCCAAGTGGGAACCCAACAAGGTATTGTCTCATCAACCTAAGAGTGTGAAAGTGCTTGGAAAAAACACATTGCTTGATCTTGAAAACATTTGGAAAACAAACATACACAAAAACCTTGAAATTTCAAACACCTTGTGGGGAACAAATACCTATTGACGAACTTTCCCACTCTTGCTTTCCCTAGGAATCACATTCCTAGAGGTTTCTAAGTGTGCAAATTCTATCATCATTTGTTTCCAATAAGGATAAACATAAGGAACTTTTGCCCTATTTTCCTTGATTTCCACACAAAGGACATTGTGGGATGAGAAAGAGAATGGGACATTAGACATATAGTTTGAAAACCTAAGCAAGCAAGTGTCTTGGATAAAAAGAACCTCATTTAGCCAAGATAAAAAGACAAATTGGATTACACATGTGTTTTCTAACATGATTTCCCGCAAGATCAAAATCCCAAAGCCAAAGTTCAAGAAGCTTAGTCTAAAAGCTCGTGAGGAATGTCTTGAGATACTTTTCGAATTCAGGGAAAGATTGGTTTATAACTTTTACAGAAAAGCCTCAAGGAACAATCCAGCATTATATGCATTTTACTGTCAACAAAATCCTGAATTGTTTCAAAGGTTTGCATTTCTCCCATAGGAAGTCAAGCATGTTTTTCAACACCTAGGTTTTGTAAAGAGAGAGTCACATCTAGGTTAAGGTTCAAGATCAAAGTTGTCATTCCCATTCATTCATCCATCAAATCAAAGTCTCATTTCATCATCAAACCTTTTTGAGAACTCTAGAATCAAACATCACACTAAACTTAGAGGGCTAAATCAACATCATCATATCTTGGCTTAACACACTTAGCCAACATAGTCTCAAATCATTGAACAAATTTTCTTTGAGATAACACAACTTCTTAAAGTCTATTAGTTCTCCAAAACATTGGCATAACACACTTTGTCAATTCATCCATTTTTGTGCAAGTTCCCTTAGGATAACACAACTTCCTAGGGAAAACAACTTCACAACCAATCTTGTTTGACTTAACGCATCTAGTCAAATTATCACATTCAAATCAAATCAAAAGCCCTTTCAAAGTTTAGCACATACATTCAAATTTTTTTCCAAAGGTTTCATTCATTCATCTCATCCATTTTTAACCCATCACCATCATCACCATCTTTGATCTTTTAGCTACCCTAGTTCTTCTCTTTTTGGACTTAAAGGATTGGGATCAAACAAATCCCTATTTTTATGGTCCAAACAAGATCTCAACACAAGAAGGACATGGAGAATATCAGAGACATATCAACTTCTATGGACATGAGTCATCTAAATATCGAAGTGAACCTACCAGGATCAAGCAATCCCCCAAGAAACTCTCCCGTATCATCACAAAATCTTCAAGAGGAGAGTCATCAAGAGGACGACATAAATGAAGACATAGGGATGACACCAGAGGAAATCATGGAAATGATTCAAAATCCTAAGAACCATAAAATTGTTAGTGCTATGTTTGTAGTATGGTGAAATCTTACACATTGTTTGTATAAGTTCAACCATCCTCATAGAATGATGTAAAACATAAACTCCAAGCCATGATAATAAAAAAAACTAAGACAAGCATGCATTAGAGAAAATGAACACAACCTATTCTATGTTGGATTGGTGCCCTCCATGAAAATGTGAGAGAGCCCTTTCCCAATCCTCTTCCAAGCCAATAGACAATGAGTTGCTATGAGCTCAAGTTGCCTATAGTGTAGATACCTTCAAGATGTCCTCCAAAATGAGAGAAGATGCATTGCTTTTATAGAAGAAGTTGAGAGAAGAGAGGCCAAGTTTAGCCAATGTGCGACTAAATCCCCTCCAATAGAATAGAGACACTTGGCATGATGGGATTGGTCAAAGCTTGTGCAAGTTTTGGCCAATGTGCCCATTCAAATTTGAAAAATGTCAATAAATGCATGTTGTTGAGGGTTTTGGGGGGAATAATCTTTGTTCAAAAAAGTCAAAGATGAGAGTTATTGAGGGAAAATAACTCTTTTTAATAAATCAATAAATTGATTTATTGATGCAAGTGGGTGGGTTAGTTAGGAGTTTATATTTGACTCTAGTTGAGTCAAAAGCTAGAGAATGCTAATCATGATTAGAAGTTAATTAATTTAGATTAATTAACTTAGGGGATTTTAGGGATTTGATATTTGATTTTAAATCAGTTTGATTTATTAAATCAAATAAGAAGAACCTTAGGAACTTAATTAAATAATTTGATTTATTTAATTAAGCTTGATCAACTTTAGGATTAAATCAATAAATTGTTTTAATTGATTAGTAGACGAAACGAATGCATGATGTTAGTTACAGTAGAATGCATAATGTTATTTTTGGATGTCTACATTTTGCCCCTCTTTGAAGCAATGTACTTGTTGCATTGGTTCAAAGAATGATGTTGCCGACATCGAAATTAAAAATTCTTTGGTTTTTTCGGATGCCCCAGTGGAAAATAAGTACGTTAGTACATTGCCCCCTCGAGAGATCAAGCGAAAAGATACAATTTGAGGTGGATCTCGCGACAAAGAGGTTCAAAATGGATGTATGGATGGTAATGATGATGTAGATGGGATGTTTGGAAGATGCTTAGAATAACAAATTTATATTATCATAAACAACTTTAAATGATTATGCAATGCATGTGAGATGGATGAGATGGATGATGTTGTCCTGATATGATGGTTTGACATGATTATGCGAAATGAGAATACGGATGCAAGATGGATGCATTGTTAGCATGACAAAAGATAGAAGAATGAGAGAGATGAACCCTTAAATCTAAGAAGAATGTAGAAGTCCAATAAGTCCATTAGTCATCGAGACTTTATTGGATATGACGATGAATGATGATGATGTGTTGCTTATCCAGGGATGGGAAAAGAGCATACCTTTCTTTATGTTTGATAACACACATAGGTGCGATGCATCAAGGTATTAAGAACCAGGATGGCGTTGCGCCTAGTGTGATGGACTTTGACTCAACAATCAGATAGGAGTATTCTTGTTCACACTTGACAAACATAACCTTATTCAGAATGCAGTTCAGAAATTCCAGACATCTCGGGCCAAAACATAAGAAGGCAAGCCCTCTTATGTGGTCAACAAGATACCTAAAACATGCTTCCTACAAACAAAACAAAGTATGCATGACGAAGTTATTTTACAAGAATATCCAACAAGCACAGCAGATAAAAAGATAATGATCATTGCCCCATTCCTTTCTCTCTAAACCTGTTTTGTTTAGGCATCATCGAGAGGTCCTTGGAATGAGCAAAAAATAAGATAAGTCAAAAAGACCAAAATAAAGTAAACAAACAAGCTAATGTTCTTCGTATCGTTAGCCAAGGCTAAACTACTGTGGGGTACCTGATGCTTATGTCCATCACAAGAAAGCTTCATCCTAGGACATGTAGTGATCAGGGTTTTGGTGAGATTGATTGGGTGATAAGCTATTGATACTCCGAGTTGACCAACTTTCTTGCTTACTGACTTAGGCTTGAGACTCTGACGATTAGGCGTTCACTTTAGAACCTGCTAAACTTGCTTCTGAATAACTCACCAAAGGGTGAAAGCGACGATGATTTATTATGAGTGATGACAATCACGGGTGAAAGTGAGATGAAACGGATGCACCATTTTGGTTTTTTCAAATGTTTTGAGGCTGTTTTTGGTATTTTCAAGATTATACAACGAACAGACTAACTTAAAGACCTATCCTAGGGGTCTCGGGAGCTGATCCATAGATTAGCCTTGCCTACGTTATATACGCAGAGACCTCATAGTTCGACTGGTGGTAGACTGACTTGATGATAATATGGACAAATGGATTGCCATTTTATTGCCTAAAGGACTGACTTAAGATGTAGACTAGATGGGCAAACAGATTGCCAATGTGACGGATGCCTAAAGGACTGACTCAACCGTCTTGGGGGATGATCAAAGATCAACCTTGCCTACGTTCAAGCTCAGAGACGATGTAGTTTGACAAGGTAGAAAAAATTGACAAGACTTAATGATGAAATTTTTGAAGATTTTCTGATATTTCGACATGTTTTTGGATTTTTTATGATTTTTGCTAGATGTTTTTGAAATTTTTGATGGATTTTTTGAATGTTTTTGGGTTTTTGAATGAGTTTTCTGAATGTTTTTGGTTTTTTGAATGAGTTTTCTGAATGTTTTTGGAATTTTGAATGAGTTTTCTGAATGTTTTTGGAATTTTTTGATGAATTTTGAATGTTTTTGGAAAAGATTTTCACGAGAATATACACGAATCCAATCCGATGTTGCGAGAACGTGCCCCCAGTGTGGTGCGATAGACTACTTAGATAAAGGCGGGACAGACTGACCTTTGAAATGCCAAGTAGTTCCGATGGTGGAATATAGTACAGATACCAACGCAGGCTATGGTATGGATGCGAGCGGATAAGTGGAATGTGATGGAGTGGATGAGTTGTGCAGATCCTGATAGATGGGGAAGGTACTTTATTTACACTTGACGCCTGTTTTCCAGGTTTTCACCAAGGTATTTGCCCAAAGCGCCACCGAAGTGGTTTTCACTAGAGGACGATTTTTTCTCTTTACTATTTTTCAATCCTTTTCTGATTTTTTTTGGATTTTTTGATCTTTTGATTTTTTTTGTTGTCACCAAGATGCCTGTTTGCCAGGTTTTCATCGAGGTAACCATTTTTTCAAGACTTTTTCTGATTGTTTTTTGTAATTTTCTAGTTCTATACCTTGCAATGTTTAGGCATAAAACTTTTTGAGATGAGAGCTATTCAGAGGCTCCTAAAGAGGCTCACCTTCTTGTGTTGCTAGTTGATATGCCCCTGATGTGTAACTTGCAGTGATGACGAAAGGTCCCAGCCAGTTGGGCTCAAATTTTCCCTTTGTATCTGGATTTGGCACGTTCTTTTGGTTTTCTTTCAGCACGAGGTCACCAACTTGGAAAGTGCATTGTCTGATCTTCTTGTTGTAGCTCCTTTTTAGGCGATTCTGGTACACTTGTAGATGATTAAGGGCATCCATGCGCCTTTCATCTAGTAATTCCAGCTCATTGAGTCTTGTGACCCTGTATTCCTCATCTGTGATAAGGTTTTGCAGTGATATCCTTAGTGATGGGAGCTCGATCTCAATGGGGAGTATGGCCTCTGATCCGTAGACCAGAGAGAATTGGGTGGCGCCTGTTGGTGTGCGGATGCTGGTGCAGTAGGCCCATAAGGCGGGATTTAACTACAGATGCCAGTCACGACTAGAGTCATTGACTATTTTCTTGAGGATTTTCAAAATGGTTTTATTTGTAGCTTCTGCTTGGCCATTGCCTTGTGGATAATATGGAGTGGAAAAGCGATGCTTGATTTTGAATTTTTCACACAAGTCACGGACATCCTGATTCTTGAAGCGCGTCCCATTATCAGAGATAATGGATTGGGGGACACCGTACCGACAAATGAGGTAATTCAAGATAAACTTGGATATCTTCTTTCCGGTGATGTAGGTCATGGGAATTGCTTCAACCCACTTAGTGAAGTATTCGGTGGTGGTGATAATGAATTTATGGCCATTGGATGAGGTGGGTGATATTTTACCAATGAGATCAAGCCCCCATTGTGAAAAGGGCCAAGGTGTAACAATAGGATGCAGTTCTTGAGCTGGTGCATGAATAAGATCTCCATGCTGTTGGCATTGCAAGCATTTTTTGACAAAATTGTGTGCCTCTTTTTCCATCGTCGGCCAGTAGTACCCTCTTCTTAGCAACTTTTTAGCCAAGGTCATACCACTTGAGTGTGACCCACACGTGCCATTGTGTACCTCAGTTAGAGAGGTCAGGGCTTCCTCGGGTTTTAAACAACGTAACAGGGTTCCATCGGTACTCCTACGGAAGAGGGTCTCTCCTAGGATGACGAATCGTGAAGTTCTTTTGATGAAAGTGCATTTTAGGTTTGGGGTGATGTCAGTGGGGAGGATTCCTAACTTTAGGTAGGTGTATATATCATGATACCAAAGATCACCGGGACCAACGAGTTCACATGCATATTCTGACTCTGGTACCTCGAATATGGGTACGAGAAGCTGCTCTATGAGGAATTCATGTTCCGAGACGTTACGAGGGATGTCGAGTAAGGATCCAATTGTCGCCATTGCATCAGCTGCTCTGTTGTTTTTCCTTGGTATCTGCTCAAAGGTAATGTCGATGAAAGATTCCTTGAGGCTTTCTACCACCTTCTTGTATGGTGTGAGCTTATCATCCTTGGTTTGGTATTCGCCGTTGACTTGGTTGATGATAAGTTGCGAGTCGCCATAGACTTTTAGTGCCATGATTCGCCATTGTGCTGCAATCTTGAGTCCTATGGTCAAAGCCTCATATTCCGCTATATTGTTCGTACAAGGGAATGCCAGCTTGTATGATCTAGGTATGCAATCTCCTTGCGGCGTGATGAAAAACACACCAGCTCCTGACCCATGTTGTGTGTGAGAGCCATCAAAGTATAGCTTCCAGTGGTCTGTTGCATCAAGGTTAAAAAGGGACTCATCTGGGAATTCTGATATGAGTGGATTATCTGTGTAGAGGGGAGCTTCTGCCAGCTGATCCGCAATGACTTGTCCTTTTATGGCTTTTCATTCTACATACTCGATATCATGTTCAGATAATATCATTACCCACTTAGCCATTCTACCTGTAAGTGCTGCTTTTGTCAATAGGTACTTTAGAGGGTCTATTTTGGCAATCAACTTGATTTGATGCACTAGCATGTAGTGTCTGAATTTCTGAGCCGCAAATACCAATGCTAGGCAAGCTTTCTCTATTGACGTGTAATTGAGCTCATGTCCCACCATTGTTCTGCTGATGTAGTAGATAGCCCGCTCGGTTCCCTTTTCATCATGTTGGGCTAAAAGGGCCCCCAGGGCGGCTGTTGTTGCAGAGATATATAGGATTAGTGATTTCCCCACAATTGGTGGCATCAATACAGGTGGTGTAAGTAGATATTCTTTTATTTTGTTGAATGCTTGCTCGCATTTGTCATCCCATCTGAAAGCTACTCCCTTGTGAAGTAGGTGTGAATAGGCAATCTGTTTATCTGCCAATTGTGCTATGAATCTTCGGATGGACTGGAGTCTTCCTTGCAATCCTCTTAGTTGTTTCAACGTTCTTGGTGCTTTCATTTCAAGGATTGCTTTTACCTTTGCAGGGTCTACCTCTATCCCTCTCATTGAAACTATGTATCCTAGCAGCTTCCCTGATTGCACCCCAAAGACACACTTCTTCGGGTTGAGTCTAACCTTATATTGTTCGAGCCTGTCAAAGATAGCACTTAGAGTTGCTATATGGTCTTGTCTCTTCTTTGATTTAGCAAGTATGTCATCTACATAATCTTCGACTGTTTTGTGTATCATTTCATGGAAGATTAATGTCATGGCTCTTTGGTAGGTAGCTCCTGCATTCTTCAACCCAAATGGCATTACATTCCAGCAGTAGGTGCCCCACGGACATGTGAATGCTGTCTTGTGTTGGTCTTCTTTTGCGATCAATATCTGATTGTACACCGAGAAACCATCCATTAGGGAAAGCATCTCATGTCTGGCCGTCATATCCACTATCATGTCAATGTTGGGTAGTGGAAAGTCATCCTTGGGACATGCTTTGTTTAGGTCTCTGAAATTAGTGCAGATGGGGATGCCCCCTTTCGGTTTTGAGACTGGTAAGAGGTTAGATACCCATTCTAGATAGTCAATCGGGCGTATGAAGCCAACATCCAGAAGTTTCTGTAGCTCAATCTTTACAAGCAAGGCTATTTGTGGGTGCATCTTCCTTAGCTTCTGTCTGACTAGTTTTGCTCCGGGGTGAACGGCCAAATGATGCACTACTACTTCAGGATCCAGGCCTGGCATGTCTGCATAGGTCCACGCAAAATTTACCTTTCTCTCCTTTAGGAAAGCTGCCAGTAGTTTTTGTTCTTCTTCTAGGAGGGATTCTGCATAGAAGGTAATTTGTGGTTCTGATTCTGTTCCTAAGTTGACCGGGTTGCACTGTTCTGCCAATACTGTTGACTTCTCCTGGTGTAGAGCAGTAGGGGGGAGATTGAATCCTTCATCCTCTGGTGCCTCAGAGAGGTTTTCGCCATTGGATGCGTCTTTTATTTTTACTATTTTATGGTTAGAGAGTGTCACAGTGTGGTTTTCACTCAATAACTCTGAGCTTATTCTTTTTCTTTTGCGACTGAAAGACTCAATCGTCTCCCCATAGTATGCTTGTGTGTCTAGAGTGATATCAAATCCTGCCTTGTGATCTCCACATGGAACAGTATCCCTTAGTCCCATGAATTCGGAGAGAGCCTCATCGTTCTCGAATGAGTCTAGAATCGGCGATCCCCGTTGGTCGTGATCGATGAGTTGGGGGTATACTAAGTGGATTTGGTGGGTTTGTTGGATTGGCTCAGCGGGTGAGACACTAATCATCAATTAGGTGGAATCTTCAAAGAGCCTAGGTAAGCCACCTATGGTGTCATCATCGTCACTGCTACTACAAACGTCAGTTATGTCAAATGTGAAGTTATCGAGAGGTAGGCCTGTGGACACGGGTAATCTAAGGTTAGTTGCCGAGACCCGAGGAGAGGACCTGACTGCCCTATTAGGAACACTTCTGCCACGCACAGTTATACTCGGAGGGGTACAGCCGAGGCCAAGGTTCTGCGTTCTTCTTTCTACAATGATGGGCTCCAACCGTCCATCACTATTTCTTCCTAGGCTTTCATTCCTGTTATAGCCCATGCCGAACATCATTTGTAACCCTCTGTTTGTTTCCTCCATGGGTAGGGTGGGAGTGGGTCTTTCATCTTGGTACAGAGTGTTTGTGATGTCCTCCTCGTCCACATTTTCCTGACTGAGATCCCCCCAACTGTGGAATCCAGAGGGTTCTGTTCTAGTGCGGACAGGTGTTTGAGTCAATTGTGGTTGCCCATGTGATCTAGGAGATTGTGGTAACTCTCCTACAACAAAAGCATTTCTCTTCATTCTATAATCACCGCATCCATTGTCCTGTATCATGTTCTTGATCTCGGATATGTCGGGGATGGCGGGTGTCTCTGTCGCAGAAGTGGAGGCGAGATTAGCTGGGTCTATGTATGAAGTGGATGGTCCTTCATCATTTTTAGGTACTTGAGGGATCTTGTAAAACTTGGCTTCCAAGTTTTTGCAATAGGCGAAGGGTTCGGGATCCCCATATATGGTAACCTCCTCGTTTTGATATGAGAACTTAATGCACTGATGATAGGTTGAGGCCACTGCCTTCATTCCGTGTATCCATGGGCGTCCCAGGAGGATGTTGTATGGCAAATCAAGGTCAAGAACTTGACAAGTTGTTTCCATGGTTGCTGGCCCCACTTGGATGGGGATCTTGATAGTGCCCTGAGACACTCTTTCTTGGTCATCATATGCTCTTATGGTGATACTTTTGTTTTTATTGATGGAATCCTCGGAATCCCAATTTCTTTATAAGTTTCAGAGAACAAATATTAAGACCTACACCACCATCTACCAGGACTCGCTTGACTTTCTTTTTATGAACTAGGATTTGGAGGTGAAGTGCCCGGTTATGAGATGGCTGCGGGGGGAAATCTTGGTCCGAAAATGTGATGAGATTCGGGGTAACGATGTTACCTACCATAGCCTGAAATTGCTCTGTGTCAAGGGTAGCAGCGACGGTAGAGGCAGCTAGTGCTTCATCCAGGATCTGTCGATGAGCGGCGGAGATTTTTAGTAATTCCATGATGGATATTTGTGCGGGTGTTCTCTTCAGTTGGTCAATTACATTGTAATCATAGGGGACGGCCTTTGTGTTGGTAATCCGGGTCTTAGCAGGTGCCCCGGCAATGGTATCTTTTCCGCCTCGTGTGGTGACTCCACAGTCATTGTTGGTTCCCTTGATATTTATGACACTGACCAACTCATCGACACATCCGACTATCTCCTCATATACTAGATTGGCACTAGCATACTTTTGTTTACCCTTATTATTCCCTTGGTTATTTCCCTGATTATGATTCGGCATTGGATTCGTGTAGATTTTTAGGTCTTGGTTTCCGGCCGGCTGCTCGATGTTGATGACCTTATCCTCGATGAGGTCTTGGATGATATTCTTGAGTCTCATGCAGTTGGCGGTGGTGTGTCCTTTAACTTTGTGGAAGTCACACGGGAGATTCTCGTTGTACCACGGCGGTTTGGTCATGGGCTCTGTGTATTGTTCAAAGTTAGAAATTTTGATTAGGTTTTCTTTCACCAATTTCTTCATGACAGACTCAATCGATTCGCCAAGGGTTGTGAACTTCCTCTTGGGGGGAAACTTGTTGCGGGGAGGTGGTCCTCCTTGATTACCCACATTGCTGACTTGGCTAGTGGAAGGTGGTTGTGACTGTGCTACTACCACATTAGCCTGCACATTGTTGTGGTTATGAGTTTGCGGATGATGATGATTTTGGGTATTTTGCTTAGGAGCACTGATGACTACCTTAGCATCAACCACGCCGTCATTCGTGATATTTTTGTTCCTCGACCATGTTCGAGGTTTATCATTGTAGTTGTTGGACGGGCGGTTATCCTGCGGTGGAGTGAATGTAGGTGCGCCTCCTCGCACAGTAAGGGCTCTTTCGATGTTGAGCGCCTTTGGAATTAGTTGATCGTAAGATGTGATGCACTGCATTTTTAGGTAGAATGCCAGGTTTTCATCTAAGTTGGCTATGATGGTGCAAACTTGTTGTTCCTTTGGCATGGCCCACTTGCTCTGATTGGCCTTGGATCGCCATCTTTGCAAGAAGGATGCAAATAACTCTCCTCTTCTTTGTTTGAGTGCAGATAGTTCTTCTAAACTGACATCCGCACCCATATTAAAAGCTTAATTTTTAAGGAAAGCCTCCACAATTTGCTCGAATGTTTTAATGCCCGTGGGTAGGCGAGAAAACCATTCCATAGCTGGACCAGTTAGGCTTCGGGGGAAGAGCCGCATTAGATACGTGTCATCATATGCGACTTCCATGCAGTGCACCTGAAATTCCCTGACGTGGTTTTCAGGGTTGCCCATTCCATTGTACTTATCAAATTTGGGGATCTTGAATCCCTTTGGAAATGGTACCATGGTGAGACTTCTATCGAATGGATAAGGGCACAAGTTTCCTGGTGTCCTTGTGGTTTTTCCTGCTTGCAAGTCCAACACCTACTATGAAAGCAATTTGATTTGTGTTGCGACATCCTTGCTTGGGTCGGGGGGCAGGATGAATGAGTGGTGAGGTGTTGGAGGTGTTTGATGGGTGGGGAGCGTACTGGTCGGCGTTTGCTATGAGCTTGGTTGTGCGTTTAGGGCTTGTTGGTAAGCTTGCATTCGTGCCAACAACGCTTGTTGTTGATCTTGCTGTTGCTGTTCCAATAGCGCTTGCTGTTGGTCCATCTGCTGTTGTTCCCATGAAGCCTGCTGTTGGTCAAGTTTTTGCTGAGCTAGTAACGCTTGTTGTTGGTCTAGCTGCTATTTTTCCAACAATGCTTGTTGTTGGTCGAGCTGCTGTTGTGCCAATAAAGCTTGTTGTTTAGCTTGGTGTTGTGCCTGAAAGTCTTGCAGGGCTTGGTGGTAAGCTTGCAGGTGGATTGCTTGCAATTGCGCTTGGTATTGAGCTTGTGTCTTTTGTTGGGCTTGAGCTTGAGGTTGGGCTTGAGCTTGCGCTTGCGCTTGTGCTTGTGCTTGTGCGGCTTGTGCTTGAGCTTGAGGTTGTGCTTGTGTTCGCGCTTGTGCGGCTTGTGCTTGAGCTTGAGCTTGTGCTTGCGCTTGTGCGGCTTGTGCTTGAGCTTGAGCTTGTGCTTGCGCTTGTGCGGCTTGTGCTTGAGCTTGAGCTTGTGCGGCTTGTTGTTTTTGGAGTGCCTTTTGGTGGGCAGATTGTTGTGCGTTTTGCAACATGATGGAGAACGAATTGGTCGTGTTGTGTTTTGGTAGTGGGATTGGTGGTGGAGCAGGAATCATGCCAACTATCGTGGCGGGTGGAGGGATTGTGGTTGTGACTGTGATTTGGGTTGTGGGCGGGGTGGTTGAGACAATTGGTCCTTGATGAGGCATGCTTTGGGAGACTTGAGGACCAATAGATGCATTAACCGTGGTGACAGGAATGGTTGTGATTTGTTGTGAGGATATGGGCAAAAGAAGCGGGTTCAAAGTGGTGGTCAGATTGCTTGGATTAGCAAAATTTTCGATGGTTAAAGGTGGAAGACCTATTCCAGGAGGCGATGCAGATGTGAAAGGAAGCGGGGGAAGGGATGACGCACCACTTTGGAAAGAGAAAGGATTGATAGCTTCTGTCGTTCCAAGCAAACCAACTTCCTCATGCGGTGGGGGAGTTGGTATGTTCAATTGATAAGCTGGTGTGGCGTGAAATGAGGATGAACCAGCGGGATTATGAAATGTGAGTGGGATGTAAGGGTGAAATGAGTTTTCTGGAATAAATGTAGGGGTGATGATTGCTTCTTCATTAGTCACAAGGTGGTGTTCTTGCAATTCTTGGAACATGGCACTCCCCTTGTTCACAATCGGGGAGGTTGGTGTGATGATTGAGGTGATGCAAGGTACTTCTTGATTGATGTTTGACAACGGGGATGCAACTGCACTAGTGCTTGTGTTAAGGTTGGGAGGGGGCATGTCCACTCCTCTTTCTATTGAATTTATGCATTTGAACATAGCACTAACAATTTTATGGTTCTTAGGATTTTGAATCATTTCCATGATTTCCTCTGGTGTCATCCCTATGTCTTCATTTATGTCGTCCTCTTGATGACTCTCTCTTGAAGATTTTGTGATGATACGGGAGAGTTGCTTGGGGGATTGCTTGATCCTGCTAGGTTCACTTCGATATTTAGATGACTCATGTCCATAGAAGTTGATATGTCTCTGATATTCTCCATGTCCTTCTTGTGTTGAGATCTTGTTTGGACCATAAAAATAGGGATTTGTTCAATTCTAATCCTTTAAGTCTAAAAAGAGAAGAACTAGGGTAGCTAAAAGATCAAAGATGGTGATGATGGTGATGGGTTAAAATGGATGAGATGAGTGAATGAAACCTTTGGAAAACTTTTTGAATGTATGTGCTAAACTTTGAAAGGGCTTTTGATTTGATTTGAATGTGATAATTTGACTAGATGTGTTAAGTCAAACAAGATTGGTTGTGAAGTTGTTTTCCCTAGGAAGTTGTGTTATCCTAAGGGAACTTGCACAAAAATGGATGAATTGACAAAGTGTGTTATGCCAATGTTTTGGAGAACTAATAGACTTTAAGAAGTTGTGTTATCTCAAAGAAAATTTGTTCAATGATTTGAGACTATGTTGGCTAAGTGTGTTAAGCCAAGATATGATGATGTTGATTTAGCCCTCTAAGTTTAGTGTGATGTTTGATTCTAGAGTTCTCAAAAAGGTTTGATGATGAAATGAGACTTTGATTTGATGGATGAATGAATGGGAATGACAACTTTGATCTTCAACCTTAACCTAGATGTGACTCTCTTTCTACAAAACCTCGGTGTTGAAGAACACGCTTGACTTCCTATGGGAGAAATGCAAACCTTTGAAACAATTCGGGATTTTGTTGACAACAAAATGCATATAATGCTGGATTGTTCCTTGAGGCTTTTCTGTAAAAGTTATAAACCAATCTTTCCCTGAATTCGAAAAGTCTCTCAAGACGTTCCTCACGAGATTTTAGACTAAGCTTCTTGAACTTTGGCTTTGGGATTTTGATCTTGCGGGAAATCATGTTAGAAAACACATGTGTAATCCAATTTGTCTTTTTATCTTGGTTAAACGAGGTTCTTTTTATCCAAGACACTTGTTTGCTTAGGTTTTCAAACTATATGTCTAATGTCCCATTCTCTTTCTCATCCCACAATGTCCTTTGTGTGGAAATCGAGGAAAATAGGGCAAAATTTCCTTATGTTTATCCTTATTGGAAACAAATGATGATAGAATTTGCACACTTAGAAACCTCTAGGAATGTGATTCCTAGGGAAAGCAAGAGTGGGCAAGTTCGTCAATAGGTATTTGTTCCCCACAAGGTGTTTGAAATTTCAAGGTTTTTGTGTATGTTTGTTTTCCAAATGTTTTCAAGATCAAGCAATGTGTTTTTTCCAAGCACTTTCACACTCTTAGGTTGATGAGACAATACCTTGTTGGGTTCCCACTTGGATAAATCCAGCTGCGCATATCTTGTGCGAATGGCTAAATGCTTGACCACACTGGCTCCCCTCCACGGCACTCACTTATTCGGGTCAGCCAAGCATTAGTACCCATGAATCTCCCATGGCATACTTTCCATTTCCACAACAAGACCGCATGTTACGTGGGGCGGCTTCAAAGGACATAACCTTTTGCACCAACAAGATAGACAAGGTTTTGGCCAATTTCTAAACAAGGGGTTCTAATTCGGGCATTCCGTTCGTGGGGGATTATCCAACATCGGCGAGAGTCCATTGCTGTCCATCTCGTCGGAATAATCCTCGTGATTCTTGAACTTTCCTCAAGAATCCACACTTATATACCGGTTGGAAGTCGCTTGGCTTTAGCGTGTTCCCGGTTGGGTCGTTCCCTTGGGTGATTACTTTTTCCCACAAGGCAGGCCCTCTAAGATAAACAAAAGCGAGCTAACATATTCCGTCGTTCACACAACCTTCATTGAAAAACAAAGGGGAGAACCTCCGCAATATATCGTGCTCACACTCGCATGATTTGTTCAATTTTTAGATCCCAAATTGAAGTGTGGAGGCAATCTTTTATGCAACTTAGGGTCATCAAAAAGACTTTTGATTCTCAAGATCGCCGTGAAGCGCGAGAGAAGCGCATACGCCCTTTTAAATGACACTACTTTGCAAAAAAGTTTACAAAACACAAAGTACACATGTTCAATTTTAAATTCCTCAAAGCAATGATGAGTTCATTTTAAAAGCACCAATTGAAATGTGAAGTTGCCTTGTTCAATTTTAATCCCAAATTGAAATCTAGTAAGTATCTAAGATTCAATTTTAACCAACTTTGAAAAGATGAAGTCATTGATTGATTTTAAGCCCAAATTGAAAGATGAGTTAGCTAAAAATAGAAAAAAAAAGGGTAGTAAGTGGAAGCTCCAAGATTATTTAAAACAAGCATTAAAAAATGCTTTTTCAAGTTTTGATTTTAAAATAAATCTCTAACTCCACTTCGCCTTTGTTTTTTGTTTGATGTCAACCTTCAACTTCAATCTCCAATGTCAACCTTTAACACCTTGCTTTCAACTTTCTTGTCAACACCTTGATTTCAACCTATAAAAAGTTTAAAGTCCAAATCTTAAGAAACAAGATTAGCTAAACAAAAATGAAATATAAAAATAATCACATTTGTTCTCCAAGGTTTTTTTTTTGTACTTGTTAAAAAAAAATCAACTTCAAATTGACAATAAATAAATGATTATATAGAAAAAGACTTCAAAGTTCACTCCATCAAAACCCTAGTCTATAACTATTATTCCACCAAATCATGTTGTGTTTATCCTCTTATCACAGCAACATAGAGATATCATGTCAGATTGCATGTCAACACTGCTGCAATTGATAACAACTCTCATAAGAATAAAAATCCATATCTAACTATCCTTCAAATTTTTCACAATCTTTTAGACAAGACAGGATGCGTGATGCTTTGCATTTTATTTGTATAAAGACTTCGTCTGCATTAACTGAGATCTAATAACAAAGCACTATGAAGATGCAAAGGATGTCTTAAATTTCTGTCAAATAAGTACCCAGCCTGATATCTTTTATCGAAATCCTTGATCAGTCAATATTCTGAACTTTACATCAAGCAATAAATGAAAGGATCGATTCTCAATATATTAAAGTCATTTTGCTTTGCAGAGCAACAACTAATGAGCATAACGTGCAAGTGACTTCAATAAAGTACCAAAACACAATAGATACACTCAGCTACTTTTCTTATCATGTCAACTACCAATTTTGAGCAAGTGTTTCAGTATTCAGAATAGTTTTTTACTTCAAGTATTTAAACACTTCGATTTTTCTTTCCACCAACCTACCCAGTCACCATCGTCACCATTTATTTATTTCTGCACTTTCCTATAACTGTACTGCATGTTAAGTGTATATGGTCAATAACTCAAATCTAAACACATTAAAAGACAGCGTATAAATATCAAATGTCAATGACCAATAGATAGCACGGATATTTGTGTACAAATGCGTATCTGGCAGATGGGAATGGAAGGCTATAATCAAAGCAGATAACATCAACTGATCAAATGTCAATGACCAATAGACAGCACATATATTTGTGTACAAATGCGTATCTGGCAGATGGGAATGGAAGGCTATAATCAAAGCAGATAACATCAACTGAGACTCCAAGAAATATCATGTGCACCACCCATCTGACATCTTACTGTTCTCACAATCAAGACCCGGACAATGAAGTGACCAGTTGGCAGGCATCGGTAAAGCCAGATTCCCACATCCCACAGCAATTGGGAATGCTAAATGCGGAAGCATAGACAAAAGGCGTGAACTCTCCTACATCCCACAACAGCTACGAGTGTTAAATGCCAAAGCATAGATAGAACGCGTGAACTTTCCCTCATCCCACAACAGCTACGAGCGTTAAATGCCAAAGCATAGACAGAACGCGTGAACTTTCCCTCATCCCACAACAGTTACGAGTGTTAAATGCAAAAGCATAGACATGATGTGTGAACTGCTTGACAGAACACCCTCTTTTAAGCCGTTATACCCAGTCAAATGCCCCATGGAAAATAAGAAACAATCCCATAAACGGAAGAAAATACATCAGTCATAAGGCATTAAAATGCATGAATGAAAAATACAACAATGGTCGTTGCATCATCTATATCTGCAAGGCAACAAGACAAGGGAGGCAGTGGTGGGTTTAGCAATGATGGCACTGTAGTGATGCCATAAGGCAGCCATCATATGGTTATTCACAGCAACTAGGTGTTTCTCTACTACGGTGATATGGAACCCTCAAAATACTCTGTGCAATGTTCTTGTGCTCTAGCTGTGGGGGCCATCGTTGGCAAGAGTATCGGTTTAGCTACAAAGCATGTGGATAGACAATAGAATGGCGAGTTCAACTCATGCAGAAAAGGCACAAAGATCAGTCATGATTTCCAATACTGAATGTGTTCTTTCCAGTATTTGATGTATCATTAAATGCCATGCAAAAATTGACATACTCTTAGAGGATTCACACATTTATCATTTAAGATAGAGGAACAAACATATCCAATGTCAATTCAGTTCAGATTAGGGGATTTAAACTGCTTGAAAATTTACACAAATACAAGGTCTACGATCCCAACCAGTATTAAATGAAGACTATTAGTTGGTTTGGAGGGTTCAATTTAAAGAGCAAAACAAAAAAAAAGTATTGCAAACGTATTTTACTCTTTTCTCCTACTTGTCAGATGACCCAAAATCTTCAAAAAAAAAAACAGACATATATCTTTTGAACATATACAATGATTTATTCTTTGCTATTCAAATAGTTAGAAAGCTATTAAATATCGTAATCAGAACTTTGTGTGCATTGCACAGTCAGAATAATGTACATGTTTAAAATCTTCACCTTAATGCACTTAAATCGAACTGGCCCTCAATAGCTCTTAGTATTTCTGAATAGATTGGTGAGAGTAAGGAGAAATTAAAAAATGCACCTAAACAAGCGGGCTGTCCATAATAGTAAGTAGAGAATCACTCTTAGAAAGAGGAATTCATAAGCTAGATAACCAAATTAGACAGTCAGAAAAGTAACTCCATTTTTTTTATCCAAAACAAAACACAAAAAATGCCCTCCTTCTAGCGCCATTTGTAGTATGGTGAAATCTTACACATTGTTTGTATAAGTTCAACCATCCTCATAGAATGATGTAAAACATAATCTCCAAGCCATGATAATAAAAAAAACTAAGACAAGCATGCATTAGAGAAAATGAACACAACCTATTCTATGTTGGATTGGTGCCCTCCATGAAAATGTGAGAGAGCCCTTTCCCAATCCTCTTCCAAGCCAATAGACAATGAGTTGCTATGAGCTCAAGTTGCCTATAGTGTAGATACCTTCAAGATGTCCTCCAAAATGAGAGAAGATGCATTGCTTTTATAGAAGAAGTTGAGAGAAGAGAGGCCAAGTTTAGCCAATGTGGGACTAAATCCCCTCCAATAGAATAGAGACACTTGGCATGATGGGATTGGTCAAAGCTTGTGCAAGTTTTGGCCAATGTGCCCATTCAAATTTGAAAAATGTCAATAAATGCATGTTGTTGAGGGTTTTGGGGGGAATAATCTTTGTTCAAAAAAGTCAAAGATGAGAGTTATTGAGGGAAAATAACTCTTTTTAATAAATCAATAAATTGATTTATTGATGCAAGTGGGTGGGTTAGTTAGGAGTTTAGATTTGACTCTAGTTGAGTCAAAAGCTAGAGAATGCTAATCATGATTAGAAGTTAATTAATTTAGATTAATTAACTTAGGGGATTTTAGGGATTTGATATTTGATTTTAAATCAGTTTGATTTATTAAATCAAATAAGAAGAACCTTAGGAACTTAATTAAATAATTTGATTTATTTAATTAAGCTTGATGAACCTTAGGATTAAATCAATAAATTGCTTTAATTGATTAGTAGACGAAACGAATGCATGATGTTAGTTATAGTGGAATGCATAATCTTATTTTTGGATGTCTACAATGTTCAAATGCATAAATTCAATAGAAAGAGGAGGGGACATGCCCCCTCCCAACCTTAACACAAGCACTAGTGCAGTTGCATCCCCGTTGTCAAACATCAATCAAGAAGTACCTTGCATCACCTCAATCATCACACCAACCTCCCCGATTGTGAACAAGGGGAGTGCCATGTTCCAAGAATTGCAAGAACACCGCCTTGTGGCTAATGAAGAAGCAATCATCACCCCTACATTTATTCCGGAAAACTCATTTCACCCTTACATCCCACTCACATTTCATAATCCCGCTGGTTCATCCTCATTTCACGCCACACCAGCTTATCAATTGAACATACCAACTCCCCCACCGCATGAGGAAGTTGGTTTGCTTAGAATGACAGAAGCTATCAATCCTTTCTCTTTCCAAAGTGGTGCGTCATCCCTTCCCCCACTTCCTTTCACATCTGCATCGCCTCCTAGAATAGGTCTTCCACCTTTAACCATCGAAAATTTTGCTAATCCAAGCAATCTGACCACCACTTTGAACCCACTTCTTTTGCCCATATCCTCACAACAAATCGCAACCATTCCTGTCACCATGGTTAATGCATCTATTGGTCCTCAAGTCTCCCAAAGCATGCCTCATCAAGGACCAATTGTCTCAACCACCCCGCCCACAACCCAAATCATAGTCACAACCACAATCCCTCCACCCGCCACGACAGTTGGCATGATTCCTGCTCCACCACCAATCCCACCGCCAAAACACAACACGACCAATTCATTCTCCATCATGTTGCAAAACGCACAACAAGCTGCCCACCAAAAGGCACTCCAAAAACAACAAGCCGCACAAGCTCAAGCTCAAGCACAAGCCGCACAAGCGCAAGCACAAGCTCAAGCTCAAGCACAAGCCGCACAAGCGCAAGCACAAGCTCAAGCTCAAGCACAAGTTGCACAAGCGCGAGCACAAGCACAAGCTCAAGCTCAAGCACAAGCCGCACAAGCACAAGCACAAGCACAAGCGCAAGCTCAAGCCCAACCTCAAGCTCAAGCCCAACAAAAGACACAAGCTCAATATCAAGTGCAATTGCAAGCAATCCACCTGCAAGCCTACCACCAAGCCCTGCAAGACTTTCAGGCACAACACCAAGCTAAACAACAAGCTTTATTGGCACAACAGCAGCTCGACCAACAACAAGCATTGTTGGCAAAACAACAGCTAGACCAACAACAAGCATTACTAGCTCAGCAACAACTTGACCAACAGCAGGCTTCATGGGAACAACAGCAGATGGACCAATAGCAAGCGCTATTGGAACAGCAACAGCAAGATCAACAACAAACATTGTTGGCACAAATGCAAGCTTACCAACAAGCCCTAAACGCACAACCAAGCTCGCAGCAAACGCAGACCAGTACGCTCCCCACCCATCAAACACCTCCAACACCTCACCACTCATTCAAGCTGCCCCCCGACCCAAGCAAGGATGTCGCAACACAGATCAAATTGCTTTTGCAGCAGGTGTTGGACTTGCAAGCAGGAAAAACCACAAGGACACCAGGAAACTTGTGCCCTTATCCATTCGATAGAAATCTCACCATGGTACCATTTCCAAAGGGATTCGAGATCCCCAAATTTGATAAGTACAATAGAACGGGCAACCCTGAAAACCACATCAGGGAATTTTAGGTGCACTGCATGGAAGTCACATATGATGACACGTATCTAATGCGGCTCTTCCCCCGAAGCCTAACTGGTCCAGCTATGGAATGGTTTTCTCGCCTACCCACGGGCATTAAAACATTCGAGCAAATTGTGGAGGCTTTCCTTAAAAATTACGCATTCAATATGGGTGTGGATGTCAGTTTAGAAGAACTATCTGCACTCAAACAAAGAAGAGGAGAGTTATTTGCATCCTTCTTGCAAAGATGGCGATCCAAGGCCAATCAGAGCAAGTGGGCCATGCCAGAGGAACAACAAGTTTGCACCATCATAGCCAACTTAGATGAAAACCTGGTGTTCTACCTAAAAATGCAGTGCATCACATCTTACGATCAACTAATTCCAAAGGCGCTCAACATCGAAAGAGCCCTTACTGCGCAAGGAGGCGCACCTACATTCACTCCACCGCAGGATAACCGCCCATTCAACAACTACAATGATAAACCTCGAACATGATCGAGGAACAAAAATATCACGAACGACGGCGTGGTTGATGCTAAGGTAGTCATCAGTGCTCCTAAGCAAAATACCCAAAATCATCATCATCCACAAACTCATAACCACAACAATGTGCAGGCTAATGCGGTAGTAGCACAGTCACAACCACCTTCCACTAGCCAAGTCAACAATGTGGGTAATCAAGGAGGACCACCTCCCCACAACAAGTTTCCCCCCAAGAGGAAGTTCGCAGCCCTTGGCGAATCGATTGAGTCTGTCATGAAGAAATTGGTCAAAGAAAACCTAATCAAAATTTCTAACTCCGAACAATACACAAAGCCCATGACCAAACTGCCGTGGTACAATGAGAATCTCCTGTGTGACTTCCACAAAGTTAAAGGACACACCACCGCCAACTGCATGAGACTCAAGAATATCATCCAAGACCTCATCGAGGATAAGGTCATCAACATCGAGCAGCCGGCCGGAAACCAAGACCTAAAAATCTACACAAATCCGATGCCGAATCATAATCAGGGAAATAACCAAGGGAATAATAAGGGTAAACAAAAGTATGCTAGTGCCAATCTAGTATACGAGGAGATAGTCGGATGTGTCGACGAGTTGGTCACTGTCATAAATATCAAGGGAACCAACAATGACTGTGGAGTCACCACACGAGGCGGAAAAGATACCATTGTCGGGGCACCTGCTAAGACCCCCATTACCAACACAAAGGCTATCCCCTATGATTACAATGTAATTGACCAATTGAAGAGAACACCCGCACAAATATCCATCATGGAATTACTAAAAAGCTCTGCTGCTCATCGACAGATCCTAGATGAAGCACTAGTTGCCTCTACCATTGCTGCTACCCTTGACACAGAGCAATTTTAGGCTATGGTAGGTAACATCGTTACCTCGAATCTCATCACATTTTCGGACCAAGATTTCCCCCCGCAACCATCTCATAACCGGGCACTTCACCTCCAAATCCTAGTTCATAAAAAGAAAGTCAAGCGAGTCCTGGTAGATGGTGGTGCAGGTCTTAATATTTGTTCTCTAAAACTTATAAAGAAATTGGGATTCGCCGAGGATTCCATCAATAAGAACAAAAGTATCACCATAAGAGCATATGATGACCAGGAAAGAGTGTCTCAGGGTACTATCAAGATCCCCATCCAAGTGGGGCCAGCAACCATGGAAACAACTTGTCAAGTTCTTGACCTTGATTTGCCATACAACATCCTCCTAGGACGCCCATGGATACACGGAATGAAGGCAGTGGCCTCAACCTATCATCAGTGCATTAAGTTCTCATATCAAAATGAGGAGGTTACCATATATGGGGATCCCGAACCCTTCGCCTATTGCAAAAACTTGGAAGCCAAGTTTTACAAGATCCCTCAAGTACCTAAAAATGATGAAGGACCATCCACTTCATACATAGACCCAGCTAATCTCGCCTCCACTTCTGCGATAGAGACACCCGCCATCCCCAACATATCCGAGATCAAGAACATGATAAAGAGTCAATAGTATTGGCAGAATAGTGCAACCCGGTCAACTTAGGTACAGAATCAGAACCACAAATTACCTTCTATGCAGAATCCCTCCTAGAAGAAGAACAAAAACTACTGGTAGCTTTCCTAAAGGAGAGAAAGGTAAATTTTGCGTGGACCTATGCAAACATGCCAGGCCTAGATCCTGAAGTAGTAGTGCATCATTTGGCCGTTCACCCTGGAGCAAAACCAGTCAGACAGAAGCTAAGGAAGATGCACCCACAAATAGCCTTGCTTGTAAAGATTGAGCTACAGAAACTTCTGGATGTTGGCTTCATACACCCGATTGACTATATAGAATGGGTATCTAACCTCGTACCAGTCTCAAAACCGAAAGGGGGCATCTGCATCTGCACTGATTTCAGAGACCTAAACAAAGCATGTCCCAAGGATGACTTTCCACTACCCAACATTGACATGATAGTGGATATGACGGCCGGACATGAGATGCTTTCCCTAATGGATGGTTTCTCAGGGTACAATCAGATATTGATCACAAAAGAAGACCAACACAAGACAGCATTCACATGTCCCTGGGGCACCTACTACTGGAATGTAATGCCATTTGGGTTGAAGAATGCAGGAGCCACCTATCAAAGAGCCATGACATTAATCTTCCACGACATGATCCACAAAATAGTCGAAGATTATGTAGATGACATACTTGCTAAATCAAAGAAGAGACAAGACCATATAGCAACTCTAAGTGCTATCTTTGACAGGCTCGAACAATATAAGGTTAGACTCAACCCGAAGAAGTGTGTCTTTGGGGTGCAATCAGGGAAGCTGCTAGGATACATAGTTTCAATGAGAGGGATAGAGGTAGACCCTGCAAAGGTAAAAGCAATCCTTGAAATGAAAGCACCAAGAACGTTGAAACAACTAAGAGGATTGCAAGGAAGACTCCAGTCCATCCGAAGATTCATAGCACAATTGGCAGATAAACAGATTGCCTATTCACACCTACTTCACAAGGGAGTAGCTTTCAGATGGGATGACAAATGCGAGCAAGCATTCAACAAAATAAAAGAATATCTACTTACACCACCTGTATTGATGCCACCAATTGTGGGGAAATCACTAATCCTATATATCTCTGCAACAACAGCCGCCCTGGGGGCCCTTTTAGCCCAACATGATGAAAAGGGAATCAGCGGGCTATCTACTACATCAGCAGAACAATGGTGGGACATGAGCTCAATTACACGTCAATAGAGAAAGCTTGCCTAGCATTGGTATTTGCGGCTCAGAAATTCAGACACTACATGCTAGTGCATCAAATCAAGTTGATTGCCAAAATAGACCCTCTAAAGTACCTATTGACAAAAGCAGCACTTACAGGTAGAATGGCTAAGTGGGTAATGATATTATCTGAACATGATATCGAGTATGTAGAACGAAAAGCCATAAAAGGACAAGTCATTGCGGATCAGCTGGCAGAAGCTCCCCTCTACACAGATAATCCACTCATATCAGAATTCCCAGATGAGTCCCTTTTTAACCTTGATGCAACAGACCACTGGAAGCTATACTTTGATGGCTCTCACACACAACATGGGTCAGGAGCTGGTGTGTTTTTCATCACGCCGCAAGGAGACTGCATACCTAGATCATACAAGCTGGCATTCCCTTGTACGAACAATATAGCAGAATATGAGGCTTTGACCATAGGACTCAAGATTGCAGCACAATGGTGAATCATGGCACTAAAAGTCTATGGCGACTCGCAACTTATCATCAACCAAGTCAACGGCGAATACCAAACCAAGGATGATAAGCTCACACCATACAAGAAGGTGGTAGAAAGCCTCAAGGAATCTTTCATCGATATTACCTTTGAGTAGATACCAAGGACAAACAACAGAGCAGCTGATGCAATGGTGACAATTGGATCCTTACTCGACATCCCTCGTAACGTCTCGAAACATGAATTCCTCGTAGAGCAGCTTCTCGTACCCACATTCGAGGTACCAGAGTCAGAATACGCATGTGAACTCGTTGGTCCCGGTGATCTTTGGTATCATGATATATACACCTACCTAAAGTTAGGAATCCTCCCCACTGACATCACCCCAAACCTAAAATGCACTTTCATCAAAAGAACTTCACGATTCGTCATCCTAGGAGAGACCCTCTTCCGTAGGAGTACCGATGGAACCCTGTTACGTTGTTTAAAACCCGAGGAAGCCCTGACTGCTCTAACTGAGGTACACAATGGCACGTGTGGGTCACACTCAAGTGGTATGACCTTGGCTAAAAAGTTGCTAAGAACAGGGTACTACTGGCCGACGATGGAAAAAGAGGCACACAATTTTGTCAAAAAATGCTTGCAATGCCAACAGCATGGAGATCTTATTCATGCACCAGCTCAAGAACTGCATCCTATTGTTACACCTTGGCCCTTTTCACAATGGGGGCTTGATCTCATTGGTAAAATATCACCCACCTCATCCAATGGCCATAAATTCATTATCACCGCCACCGAATACTTCACTAAGTGGGTCGAAGCAATTCCCATGACCTACATCACCGGAAAGCAGATATCCAAGTTTATCCTGAATTACCTCATTTGTCGGTACGGTGTCCCCCAATCCATTATCTCTGATAATGGGACGCCCTTCAAGAATCAGGATGTCCGTGACTTGTGTGAAAAATTCAAAATCAAGCATCGCTTTTCCACTCCATATTATCCACAAGGCAATGGCCAAGCAGAAGCTACAAATAAAACCATTTTGAAAATCCTCAAGAAAACAGTCAATGACTCTGGTCGTGACTGGCATCTGCAGTTAAATCCCGCCTTATGGGCCTACCGCACCAGCATCCGCACGCCAACAGGCGCCACCCCATTCTCTCTGGTCTACGGATCAGAGGCCATACTCCCCATTGAGATCGAGCTCCCATCACTAAGGATATCACTGCAAAACCTTATCACAGATGAGGAATACAGGGTCACAAGACTCAATGAGCTGGAATTACTAGATGAAAGGCGCATGGATGCCCTTAATCATCTACAAGTGTACCAGAATCGCCTAAAAAGGAGCTACAACAAGAACATCAGACAACGCACTTTCCAAGTTGGTGACCTCGTGCTGAAAGAAAACCAAAAGAACGTGCCAAATCTAGATACAAAGGGAAAATTTGAGCCCAACTGGCTGGGACCTTTCATCATCACTGCAAGTTACACATCAGGGGCATATCAACTAGCAACACCAGAAGGCAAGCCTCTGCAGGAGCCTCTGAATAGCTCTCATCTCAAAAAGTTTTATGCCTAAACATTGCAAGGTATAGAACCAAAAAATTACAAAAACAATTAGAAAAAGTCCTGAAAAAATGGTTACCTCGATGAAAACCTGGCAAACAGGCATCTTGGTGACAACAAAAAAAATCAAAAGATCAAAAAATCCAAAAAAAATCAGAAAAGGATTGAAAAATAGTAAAGAGAAAAAATCGTCCTCTAGTGAAAACCACTTCGGTGGCGCTTTGGGCAAATACCTTGGTGAAAACCTGGCAAACAGGCGTCAAGTGTAAATAAAGTACCTTCCCCATCTATCAGGATCTGCACAACTCATCCACTCCATCACATTCCACTTATCCGCTCGCATCCATACCATAGCCTGCGTTGGTATCTGTACTATATTCCACCATTGGAACTACTTGGCATTTCAAAGGTCAGTCTATCCTGCCTTTATCGAAGTAGTCTATCACACCACACTGGGGGCACGTTCTCGCAACATCAGATCGGATTCGTGTATATTCTCGTGATCTTTTTCAAAATTCATCAAAAATTCCAAAGACATTCAGAAAACTCATTCAAAAAACCAAAAACATTAAAAAAATCATCAAAAAATCCAAAAACATGTCGAAATATCAGAAAATCTTCAAAAAATTTCACCATTAAGTCTTGTCAGTTTTTTTGTACCCTATCAAACTACGTCGTCTCTGAGCTTGAACGTAGGCAAGGGTGATCTTTGATCATCCCCCGAGACAGTTGGGTCAGTCCTTTAGGCGTCCGTCGCATTGGCAATCCGTTTGCCCATCTAGTCTGCATCTTAAGTCAGTCCTTTAGGCAATAAAATGGCAATCCAGTTGTCCATATTATCATCAAGTCAGTCCACCACCAGTCGAACTATGTGGTCTCTGCGTATATAACGTAGGCAAGGCTAATCTATGGATCAACTCCCGAGACCCTTAGGATAGGTCTTTAAGTTAGTCTGTTTGTTGTAAAATCTTGAAAATACCAAAAACATTGGAAAATCTTGAAAATACCAAAAACATTGGTAAAATTCCAAAATACCAAAAACAGCCTCAAAACATTTGAAAAAACCAAAATGGTGCATCCATTTCATCTCGCTTTCACTCGTGATTGTCATCACTCATAATAAATCATCGTCGCTTTCACCCTTTGGTGAGTTAGTTAGAAGCAAGTTTAGTAGGTTCTAAAGTGAACGCCTAATCGTCAAAGTCTCGAAGGTCTAAGTCAGTAAGTTAGCAAGTTGGTCAACTCGAAGTATCAATAGCTTATCACGCAATCAGTCTCACCAAAACCCTGATCACTACATGTCCTAGGATGAAGCTTTCGTGCGATGGACATAAGCATCAGGTACCCCACAGTAGTTTAGCCTTGGCTAACGATACGAAGAACATTAGCTTGTTTGTTTACTTTATTTTAGTGTTTAAGACTTATCTTATTTTGCGCTCATTCCAAGGACCTCTCGATGATGCCTAAACAAAACTGGTTTAGAGAGAAAGGAATGGGGCAACGATCAATATCTTTTTACCTGTTGTGCTTGTTGGATATTCTTGTAAAATAACTTCATCACGCATACTTTGTTTTGTTTGTAGGAAGGATGTTTTAGGTATCTTGTTGACCACATAAGAAGGCTTGCCTTTTTATGTTTTGGCCCGAGATGTCTAGAATATCTGAACTGCATTCTGAATAAGGTTATGTCTGTCAAGTGTGAACAAGAGTACTCCTATCTGATTGTCGAGTCAAAGTCCATCACACTAGGCGCAACGCCATCCTGGTTCTTAATACCTTGATGCATCGCACCTACATGTGTTATCAAACATAAAGAAAGGTACGCTCTCTCCCATCCCTGGATAAGCAACACATCATCATCATTCATCGTCATATCCAATAAAGTCTTGATGACTAGGAGACTTATTGGACTTCTTCATCTTCTTGAATTTAAGGGTTCATCCCTCTCATTCTTCTATCTTCTGTCACGCTAACAATGCATCCATCTTGCATCCATATTCTCATTTCGCATAATCATGTCATACCATCATATCAGGACAACATCATCCATCTCATCCATCTCACATGCATTGCATAATCATTTAAAGTTGTTTACGATAATATAAATTTGTTATCCTAAGCATCTTCCAAACATCTCATTTTCATCATCATTATCATATAGTCTAACCATCCATACATCCATTTTGAACCTCTTTGTCGTGAGATCCACCTCAAATTGAATCTTTTCGCTTGATCTCTCGAGGGGGCAATGTACTAACGTACTCATTTCCACTGGGGCATCCGAAAAAACCAAAGAATTTTTTAATTTCGATGCCGACAACATCATTCTTTGAACCAATGCAACGAGTACATTGCTTCAAAGAGGGGCAAAATGTAGACATCCAAAAATAACATTATGCATTCCACTGTAACTAACATCATGCATTCATTTCTTCTACTAATCAATTAAAGCAATTTATTGATTTAATCCTAAGGTTCATCAAGCTTAATTAAATAAATCAAATTATTTAATTAAGTTCCTAAAGTTCTTCTTATTTGATTTAATAAATCAAACTGATTTAAAATCAAATATCAAATCCCTAAAATCCCCTAAGTTAATTAATCTAAATTAATTAACTTCTAATCATGATTAGCATTCTCTAGCTTTTGACTCAACTAGAGTCAAATCTAAACTCCTAACTAACCCACCCACTTGCATCAATAAATCAATTTATTGATTTATTAAAAAGAGTTATTTTCCCTCAATAACTCTCATCTTTGACTTTTTTGAACAAAGATTATTCCCCCCAAAACCCTCAACAACATGCATTTATTGACATTTTTCAAATTTGAATGGGCACATTGGCCAAAACTTGCACAAGCTTTGACCAATCCCATCATGCCAAGTGGCTCTATTCTATTGGAGGGGATTTAGTCCCACATTGGCTAAACTTGGCCTCTCTTCTCTCAACTTCTTCTATAAAAGCAATGCATCTTCTCTCATTTCTACAACACAATTTGAAGGTATCTAAACTATAGGCAACTTGAGCTCATAACAACTCATTGTCTATCTCATTTGGCTTAGAAAGGGATTGCGAAAGAGCTCTCTCACATCTTCATGGAGGGCACCAATCCATCATAGAATAGAATAGGTTGTATTTCCTTTTCTCCATGCATGTTTGATCTAGTTTTAGCATTTTATTTGGAGAAATGAACCATGTTATTCTATGAGGATCGTTGAATCTACACAAACAATGTGCAAGATTTCACTATCCTACAGGAGTATTGTTGATGTCACTCCAAACACACACTTCTTTGGGTTTAACCTCACATTGAATTTTTCCAACCAAGTAAACATTTTATCTAGGATTTCCAAATGTCCTTCCTTGGTGTAAGACTTTGCTAACATGTCATGCACATAGTCCTCCATGAAATTGTGCATCATATCATGGAAGATCATCATCATTGATCACTGATAGGTGGTTCCTATGTTTTGCAACCCAAAATGCATGACGTTCCAAGAAAATGTACCCCATGGATAGGTGAAGGTTATTTTATCTTGATCTTCGGGTGCAATTTTTATCTAGTTGTATCCTAAAAAGCCATCCATGAGTGAAAACATGGCATGTTCTATTGTCAAATCTATAATGATGTCAATGTTCAGCAAAGGAAAATCATCCTTCGGACATGCCTTGTTAAGATCTCAAAAATCAATACATATTTTGATGCTACCATCTGGTTTAGAGCCTTGTACAATATTAGAAATCCACTCAACATAATCGATTGGATGGATGAACCCTACATCTAACAATTTCTTCAATTTCTCTTTCACTAACAAGGCGATGTGTGGATGCATCTTTCTTAGTTTCTAATTTATCGGATTCACTCCAAGTGGTAGGGTTAAGTGATGCATTATCAAATTTGGATCTATTTCTGGCATGTCAATGTAGGACCAGGTAGAGTTAATTTGTCTCTCTTCAAAGAATTTGGTAAAGCTTGGCTTTTCTCGATCTGTCAGGGATGTTGCTAGATGTAGAGTCTTTTTGTTTTTGTTGTACCTATGTTGATGGATTATGTAGGTTCAATCAATACTGATGATCTTTCATGATAGTGTTCCAAAAGAGTGTCAAATATTTCATCTTTCTGTGTCTTAGAGAGGTTTTTACCATTCGATATGCTCTTTATTTTTACTTTTTCTTGATCTAATATTGGCATTAAATGGTTTTCACCATTAGATCGATTTTTTTTGTATTTTTAATTTTGTAGCTAAGAGATTTGCCACTCCCCTAGTTAAAAGCTTTGTTATGAGAGTTAGTGGTGGAGCTTGTTTCTGGGTTGTTGGAACACAGGATGTTAACAATGGCATCATTGTTTGAAAAGATAGGAACATTACGAGGTTCAGTTTGTTCCAAGTCGATAAGCTTAGGATGCATTAGGGGTAAAGGATCATCCGATTGGTCAGGGTCAATGGTAGTGAGGGTTCTAATGGCAACATTATCAAATTTTTCAATATAAATGTTGAGTTCTATGATGTTACTCTCCTCTGACTCATCTATCTCACTCAATGTCTACTCGTCCTCACTAGAGTCATTAATATGTTGTGATCCAAATTCAAGAGGTCTAGACCCTGACCTTTGTCCATTCATTAGTTATGATAGGCTGAATCCATTCCAAAATGCCTTCTTTTCATTTACTAATAGGCCATTTTCCTTCATATCCCATCTTCTGTAGGATTGTAAACCCTTTACCATATTTTTCTATTTGGATATTAGAAGTTGATTCTTGGGATTCTTCATCTTTTAAATCCAATTTAAGATTTCTTTATCCTTAGATTCATCAGCTTGAGTACCTACTTTGACAAATCTACCATCAAAGAGTGTGATTGGTTGCAAAAATTGTTGTCTTGATGTTGATGGTTGTCCATATGTTCTTGGTGAAGGTAGTAAATATGAAAGACACAAGGACCGCTTAATTGAATATTCACCTATATGTTTATCTTTGAACTGATTATTTTTTCTCAAACTGCTTTGATAATGAATTATGTTGAATTTCACGATTTGATGGAGTAGAATCACCAATGCCTTTGTCTTTTGACTAAACCTTTTCCTCAAGCTGATTTGACAAAGAATTTTTTTGACTTTCATTACCTAATGAAGTAGAATCACTGGTATCTATATCCTTTGATTGAACCTTTTTCTCAACCCATTTTGATAAATAATTTTGTTGGCTTTCATTACCTGGTGAACTAGGAGTATGATCTTCTTTTATATGTGGCACAAAAGTATCTTGGATGGTTTTGAGCGTGTTATAGTATTGAGGATTGTTGGAATCAATTGAAATAGTTATTTATTGTCCATTGAAAGGAAATTTCAAGCATTGATGATACGTTGACGATACTGCTTGCATCTCATGATTCCAAGGATGTCCCAAGAGTATGTTGTATGTCAACTCTTTGTCTAAAACCTACAAATTTATATCCTTTCCAATTGGCCCCACTTGAATTGGTAACACGATCAAACCTTGGGAGGATCTCTCTTCATCATCAAAGGATTTTATAGTGATATTTCTTCTAGCATCAATTGCATTTTCTAAATATCCTAGTCCATGGACAAGCTTTAAAGTGCAGATATTTAGACCAACTCCTCCATCTATTAGAACATGTTTGACCCAGTGTTTATGAATTAGGACATCAATATGTAGGGTGGCATTATGTGGATGAGTAAGTGATACATCATCGTGTTTAGAAAATGATAGACAATGAGGTGCAGTCAAATTTACTACCATGGCCTAGAATTGAAAAACTTCCAGATTATTTGTTACTATGGTGGCTACTAGAGCTTGTTCCAAAATCTCCTTGTGGGATGGAGAAATTTCGAGAAGTTCCAATATTGGTATCTGAGCTAGGATTTTTTTTAATTGATCAACTATGTTGTACTAGCTTGAAGAGAAAGTAGATGTTTTGTATGTAGAAGAGGTATTAGATGTTTTAAATTTAGTTTTCCTTTTAATATTAATTTAGAATGCCCTCTTGTAGTTGCATTGACTGGTAAATTGTCTTATTTTTCTCCAATTTTGATGACATTAATTTGATTATTAGTTGCAACCATGTTTGTGGTCAGAATTATTGGTATGATGTCATTAATTCGATGTGATTTGATTTTGTTGTCCTTGAGTTGATTTTTAGTTGTAACAATGTCTTTATTTTGATTACTAGCTGCAACAATGTCTTGCTTGTCATTGATTTCAATGTGATTTTTCTTATCTTCAACTGCAAAATGTGAAGGATAGTGGTGTCATAGACATAGTTCACATTTTACCTTTGTTGTTCATAGAAGAAGATTCTCCTTTTTCATAGTTTTGTAAAGGATTCTTGAATTCTCCATAATTATTTGTTTGAGGTCCTTCTACCACTATTTATTTTCTATCAATCAAATCTTGTACCAAATGTTTCAATGGCATATAGTCATTTGTTTTGTGTCCTTTGTTTCGATGAAAGTCAAAATAGTACAGATCATTCCACCAAGATGGTTAAACTCTTGGTTCCCAATCTCGTGCCTTTGGTAATGTGATAAGCTTGGTTGCAATAAATTATTTTAATGTTGATTCCAATGATTGTCTTAAAGGTGTGAATCTTCTTCGATTTGATGGTGTTCAATATGGTAGTGGTTTAGATTTGGTATTGTTTTGATTGCTGTTTTGATTGGTATTTTCATTGGTGTTTTTAATTGTTGTTTGGATTGTTTTTAGAGACAACAACTGTCAAGTTAAAATCTGGTTTTGAATTTTGTATATCAACTACAATATCATTACCATCATTCTTATTTATTTTCTAAAATTTGGGCTTCTCATTGATATTATAATGATTGGATGAGTTTGTTGAGTTGTTTCCTTCATTGTAGATTTTTATTACCCCTCTTTTAAACAAGGCTTCTTCAATTTTGAGTCCATTTTCAATCATCTTCTCAAAGTTGGGTAGAAATTGTAATTTTATTCTATAGCTCATATCATCATTTAGATTTTCATTGAAGATTTTTATCTTTTCCCTTTCAGGTATGGGATGAGGATATTTCTAGCAAATAATCTTCTCCATTTTTGTAAAAATGTGAGAAATGACTCGCCCTTTTTCTATTTTGCATTGCAAAGGTCTTTCATGGTTATCTCATGTTGGATGTTGTATGAATATTGTGTGATGAATTTATTGAACAACTCTACAAAGGAACTAATACTTGGTGTTAGTTGTGAAAACCATTGCATGCATTGGCCACCCAAACTTCATGAAAAAAAACTCATCAAATAAGTTTCTTCATGTGCAAACTCAACACTCATGGTGAGAAATTCCCTTATACAGTCTATAGGATCTGTAGACATGCAAAACTAACATCATGCATTAACCATATTCGCCTATCAAATAAATCAGGTTGATTTGATTAATATATTAAGTTTGTCACACTTAATTCAATAAATTATTTCATTTAATTATGTCTTAAAGTTTCTTAATTTAATTAAATCAAATGTATTTAATTAAATGGCTAATATCCATTATTTCCTCTCATTTTGATTTTTTTTAATCCAAAAGTCTAAGTAAAAATTTCGCAGTCAACTAATCTTCATCTTAATTAATCACATCATGATTAATGCTAATAAAAACCCATCACATCCTCTACCTTTTCCCACTTGCACAATAAATCAATTTATTTGATTTATTAAATCTTATAATTTCCCTCAACATCGCATCTTTGGGGAATATTCTCCCAATTTGAATTTTCCCTCCCACATGACTTGTCCATCCAACAAAGCATTTAAGAGCTCTTAAATATCTCTTACACAAGTCAAACTTGGAATTTAATTCATCTTTCATCCCCCTTAAACATGTCACTTCATCAAATTCAAATTTCAAACTTGCACAAAGACCAAAATGTGCACAACCCTAATCATCTCACATCTTGACAAGTGGCATCTTGTCATTGGCTCATGAATGATCCCACATTCATCCAAATCCCTCAATCTTCTAACCTTGAATCTATAAATGCAAAGCATTTCAATAGAAATTGCTACAACACAACACTACTACACTACTTTACCCACAATGTCATGTATTTTCATTATCACTATCATCATTTGAGCTTATTAGGGATTAGGAAAGGGATCTCTTTTCACATCAAGGAGCACCAATCCCCATATGGGATTGAGGTTTGGTTCATTTTAGATAAGTTTGTATGCTTGTAAGCCTGCTTTGTATGTTTTTATTATCATGTTTTCTTATCTTAAATGTGATCAAGGATTTCATTGGCAGCATTGTATTTTCCTTGTTTAAACTAATGTTAACATGTGTCTTTGTTTGAGAAAGATTGCAGGTTACTGCTCACAAGATGAATTTTCCATTATATTTATCATACTTTGGAAATTTACAATGTTTGGGAAAAGGAATCATGTTCACTATTCTATCAAAAGGATATGGGTAGATGTCTTGCAATAGATATCTCTTTGTAGTTCCTACTTGCATGTCTTGGATCTATTGTTGGAGATTTCACATTTGACAAGTTAAAGCAACCATTGGATCTATGTTTGGTGGAACAATTTCTGCTCTTTTAGGAGCTCCTTTTAATTGATTTATATCAAAATCATGAGGCAGTTTCACACCTTAGTTGGCTAACATTAGAAAATATTTTTCTCCCTCTTTTTTCATAATCTTTTCCATAAACTTGTGGAATTTGGGATCTTGTTGAGCTGTTTGAATGTATTCCTTAGTGATTTCATCATTATCAAGTTGGTGGAATCTATGAAAGGAGTTTTCTTCACCTTTAGCCATGGTTGTTTGAGTTTCAATTCTCTTTTCTTCGAGTTTTTGTTTTTGTGATCTTGTTAAAACGGGCATATAAGTGTTGAATTTTTAATAAAACTTTGATCTTTGTTAGAGAGTGCCAAGGATACACCTAAGTTCAAACAGAATGAAAAATCCTATTGATAAGACTTATGGTGATATCTGATTATACAAATTTGTTTTGTGATGAAGGATGAGAGATCTTGATGATGAAACTTGGCTTAACAATCATAGATTTATTTGATGATTTAGGTACTTTAAGGTGGTAGATCTTAGTTTAGTTAAAGCATTTCACTTGCAAAGGCTAGTCTCTTCAAGTTTAAAACATTGTTGTGATTGAGGAATCATTCTGCTATGTAAAGGATCTCCGAATGTGGTTCAAACTGTTGCATAGAGGTGAAAATAACTCTCTATTGTGAATTAACTAGATGCACTAGAATAGGGTATAGATGCACTAGAAAATGGGATGGATGCGCTAAAATAAATCTCAAATGTGCTAGACTGTTCCTTAGATGCGCCAGAATATGAAACTGATGTGCTAAAATGTGATGTAAATGCATTGGAAAATGCAGTGTTTGCACTGAAAGATGAGTTATATGCACCAGAAAAGGACCTAGATGCGCTAGAAAATGGGTCAAATGTGCTACAATAGAGCATGTATGTGCCAAATTGGCAATTATTCACTATTTTTTGAAAAATTATCTGGTTAATTCTACTTTGAATCACTGAATTTTAATGTTTTCAAGGATAAGCTTTTGAAAAATGAGTTTTTGTTGGTTTCCTTATTTTGAATCATTCAAATTAAGTGTTTTCAATGGATGATTTCTTGATTAATGATTTCAAACACAACAACAAGTTGTAAAACAAATGTTTCAAGCCTATGATCTAAACATTAAGTGTATATTCAAGAATTTGTTCTGATTCCTTTGATTTCCATAGGTATAGAACAAGAGCAAACAAATCAAATGCTCCTAATGTCAAGGGTCATTAATAATATCACAACCCACATCTTAGAACTATGTCAGCTCACACAGTCATTTCACCCCCTAGAGGGCACCCATGTTTTTTCCTTTTTCGGGTCTTAACCAAAGTTGAATCCTCCACTTTTGGCCAAAAATCCCTGACAGTTATATGGTCAGTATCTTGGGGGAAAATTCTTCCCTCCCCTTGCACTATGAATATTAAAAATGTTCGGAAACTGACTCGGTCGGCTTGTACACTTAAGGTTCTTAGTAAGGGTTTATGTTTGGTGTGACAAATGATAAAATCCCTCAAGAGACCTCCCAACCTTTAGAACAAAGCCTTTCGGTATGGTTATCTTGCATGGTACTGTTGAGTTGTAAATTTCCTCAAATTCACTTTTGATTATAGTGGGTTGGATAACTTGGCTTTAGTTGTTCCCACTTAGGTTGTTCCCATAGGGTGAGTACTTTTTTCCATTATGGCATGCCTTCTAAAGGTGTTAATGCAAGAAAAGAAAGAGTGAGTATGGCATTCTAGTCACCTAGTGAAAGGGAGAGCGTAGGCCTATCACTTTACAAGCACATAATACATCATGTTCATTAATCCTCTTAATTAAAATAGGTGCCTAATTTAATAAAAAGAAAGCAATAACTCTAGCCCCTGCAGACACCATTAGTGGTTTTAGATATTGTCTTTGACAAGCGTATTTGAGCACCTGCAACACAAAAAATATGGATTAGTTTCCAGAATTTTAAATTCCTACAAATTACCAAATGCGCTATAATAGAGACCATATGTGCTAAAGGATCAATGAGATGCACTAAAAGAACTACTAAATGCACTAAAAGAACTACTTGATGCGCTAAAATAACAACTAAATGCACTAAAAGATGATGATGATGCATTGAAAGATGTTCTTGATGCATTGCATGATGAATTGGATGTGTCGAAACATGGCCTGGATGTGCTAAAAGATGTTTCATATGCACTGGAAGAAACCACAAGTGTGCTACATAGAAATTCATGCCCAAATTTGTAAACACAAAATACTAGAAAACCTTAATAAAAATGGGGCTCACGCCCCTCGGTGGGTGCCAAATGTAGTGTGTGAATTTAAAATGTGAATAAGAAAATTAAAGCTAAACAAACAACACACTAATGAAACATTATATTAGAGAATTTAAATGAAAAATCTAACTAAATTGAAATAAGAAAACTCTCTAAAGTTGTCCCATTGTTCTCTATCTCCAAGGATTCATTAAATCATAATGGCTCTCAGATTGTTTGTGCACTATGACCTTTAGAATGACAACCTGAAGAACGAGATGCTAGAAAATGCAAGAAATCTATTCCTACATGATTGATGATCTATATGATATGATGCTATGAAAATTATGTTGTGATATTATTGATGAAAGTGATATGAAAATTATGTAATTAAACTATTGCAAACTAAAATGCGGCTAATGATAAAGCCATGATTCTAAATTAAATTTCTCCAAATTGATAATTGCTAAATGCTCACAAATGCTAGAAGTTTACAAATGCTCTGATGAAAATTATGCAGAGTATACTTGCTCAAGATTGGGATCCTCTTTGCTATAGAATGAGGATGTATTTATAGATTTTCCAAGCCATAAACTCATGTGATAGCAACCAACAATCTATATTTAATCTAGATAGATGAATGGTGGAGAGTGAAGAAGTTAGAGAGAATCAAAGAGAGTGTTCCCTTTAGTAAAACAATCTGCAAGTGTTAGGAAGAATAAATGGAAGAAAAGAGCCAAGTGTCCCAAATTTTGTTTCCAAATTTGTTGAGGATAATGCTAAATTAAATATTTGACATATTCAATTTGTTAAGACACATGATGAGCTGGAAGGAGGAAAAGGCTGTAGACATGTGACTAAATTTAAATTTAGAAAAAAAATATAATGAGAGGAAGATAATTAAATAAAACAAACTATATAAATTTATTTATTTAATTAAGATTAGAAAGATATTATTTAAGACAGAAGAATTAGAAAATGAACTATATAAATAAATTTAGAATTTATTTATAAGTAGATGAATTAAAAGGTTTATTAATTAAATAACTTGTATTTAATTAATTAATTATCTAGACCAATTTTAGGTGTATACAAGTTCAACTAGGGTTAGGGTTAAGGTTCAATTACGGTTAAGGTTAGAATTATGATTGAATTTTTTTTCAGGCGAGAAACGTCTTTCATGGTTAGGGCTACAGTTCATTTAGAGTTAGGGTTAGGGTTCAAATACACTTAAGATAGTTTAATTACAGTTCAGGTTAGGGTTGGGTAACGATGGAGCCAACATTAAATTAATTAGGGTTAGGGATAGGATTGGGATAAGGGTTATGGTTAAAAATAGAAATAGAAATAGAAATAGAAATAGGGTTAGGATTAAGGTTCGAGTTCAGGTTAGCGATAAAAATAGAATTCGGATTAGGGTTATGGTTTGTGTTCATATTAGGGTTAGGGTTAGGGTTAGGGTTAGGGTTAGGATTAGAGATAGTGTAAGGATTAGGGTTAGGGTTAGGGTTACAGTTAGGGTGTTAACTTTTTGTTATGATTGGATTTAGGGTTAGGATTTTTGTTAGAGATAAAGTGAAGATTAGGGTTAGGTTACAATTAGATTTAGAATTAGGGTAATGGTTAGGATTAGTTGGGGTTAGGTTAGAAATACCACCAAGATTATGATTAGGGTTAGCGTTAGACATAGAATTAGGATTAGGATTGAGGTTTGTGTGATGGGAGGAATGTCTTTCAAAGTTAGGGCTAGAATTCAATTAGAGTTAGGGTTATGGAACAATTAGGGTTAGGGTTCAAATACACTTAAGATAGTTTAATTACAGTTAAGGTTAGGGTTGGGTTATGATGGAGCCAACATTAAATTAATTAGGGTTAGGGATAGGATTGGGATTAGGGTTATGGTTAAAAATAGAAATAGAAATAGAAATAGGATTAGGGTTAGTATTAAGGTTAGGGTTAGGGTTAGAAATAGGGTTAGGATCAGGGTTCGAGTTTAGGTTAGCGATAAAAATAGAATTCTAATTAGGGTTATGGTTTGTGTTCATATTAGGGTTAGGGTTAGGGTTAGGGTTAGGGTTACAGTTAGGGTTCAAGCTTTTTGTTATGATTGGATTTAGGGTTAGGGTTTTGGTTAGAGATAAAGTGAAGATTAGGGTTAGGTTACAATTAGATTTAGAATTAGGGTTATGGTTAGGATTAGTTGGGGTTAGGTTAGAGATACCACAAAGATTATGATTAGGGTTAGCATTAGAGATAGAATTAGGATTAGGATTGAGGTTTGTGTGATGGGAGCAATGTCTTTCAAAGTTAGGGCTAAAGTTCAATTAGAGTTAGGGTTATGGCACAATTAGGGTTAGGGTTCAAATAGATTTAAGATGGTTTAATTTGGGTTAGGTTTATGATGGATCCAACATTAATTAATTAGGGCTAGGGTTAGGATTAGGATTAGGGTTATGGTTAGAGATATAATTAAAATTAGGGTTAGGGTTATGGTTATAAATAAGGTCAAGATTAGGGTTAGGGTTAGGGATAAAATTAGGATTAGGGTTAGGGTTTGAGTAAGGATTACGCTAGGGTTATAGATAGGGTTAGGATTAGGGTTAATATTAGAGATAGAATTAGGATTAGGTTTAGAGTTAGGGTTAGGGTTTTGTTAGAGATAGAAATAAAATTAGGATTAGTGTTAGGGTTGGTTTTAGAATTAGGTTTAGGGTTAGAGATAGTGTAAAATTCCTTACCCTAAACCTAACCCCAACCCTAACCCTACTGCTCATCTTAAACATAATCCTAAACCTAGCCCTATTCATAATGCTAACACTGATGTTAATTGTAATCCTAACCCTAACACTAACCACAATATCAGAAATTTAAGCTGATTCTAACCCTAACCCTTACCCTAAACCTCTCCCTAACTCTAGCCCTAATCTTATCAATAAAATTCCTGAACCATAATCCTAACCATAAACTTATATCTAACCCTAACCATGTAACTGAAACACTAACTATTATCCTATCCTTACAATTTAATAGTATCAATTATATATATTAAATCTCATTTAATATTGAATATTTAAATATTATTGATAGTTGTATTGCCGTTGTAAAGTAGCTTATCTATCTTAATATATTAATCTATATATTCTACGCTGAGAGGTGTCATTTTTGAGGCATATTTTTTCATTAATTCAAAAAAACCAAAAAAATATATTAACACTAAACCTTAACCCTAATCATAATAATAAATGTAAACCAAACCCTAACCCTAATGCTAACCCTAATCCTAAATGCTAACTCTAATCATAACCCTAATGCTAACCGTAATGCTAAATGCTAACATCTGGACGCATTTTATATATAAATTATATATTTGCTAGTCATATTGAACACCTCCAAGCAATTTCTATTGGAAATTAAAAGGACTATTGAATATTTTTTCAAATGAAAATAAATCAACCTTTTGCCTATCTGATATCCACTTATATATATAATTTATAGTTTCTTATATTTAATTTTTTGGTATAAAAATACACATAAATGTGAAAAATAGAAAACATGGTTTTTCCATAATATATAAAATTTTATTTTGAGTATTTTAGATATTATCACATACAATTTTACTTGGGACAATTCATAAACATAATGAGATAGAGAAAAAAATTAAGTACAAATAATAACTTTAATTAAAATCAGACAGGAGTACAAAGTGCAGCTTGGATAAACTTGGAGCAAGGGTGCTACATGAGGTGGATGCAACCAGGATGGATCAACTGGTGGTGTCAAGAGAAAATTGTTTTGATAGAATTGTATTTAATTTTCCTCATGCAGGCTTTTCCGGGAAGGAAGAAGACCCACAGGTTATAATGAAGCACAGGAATTTAATGAGCATGTTCTTTAGGAGTGCAAGTATGCTGCTGGCCAGGAATGGAGAAATCCATGTTACCCACAAGGAGGGGGGACCATATAATAGATAAGACCTGGAAGAAGAAGCATTGAAATGTGGTTTGTTTCTCAGATAGTGTGTTAAGTCATTATCCAGGCTGCAAATACAAAAGGGGAGATGGAGCGCGAATTGAAGAAAGTTCTGTTCTGGGATATTGTAAGACAGTTTATATGTTCATGCTCACAGATGTTGCCTTTTTGGGAATCGCTTTTCACACCTCTCAAGCGTAGATATGAAAATGTTGAGGAAGAAGAAGAATACAGGCATGTTAAAAACAAAGAATGGAAAACACATAATAACAGACTCATTGGGATGGTAGGGATACATTTTAATGTCCCAGTGGACCTCCAAAGGGCCACATTTCCCAGTGGCTCAACAGTACCCCATGCATGTGATCATGTTATGCGAAGAGTAGTACCAAGGGAAATAAGGGAAAGAAGGATGTTTGGAATAGCACTTCCAATCTGAACCTTCCTAGTTTGTTTCGGTTATAATCTAAAAAACAAATGCCCATTCTCCAAAACTATTTCTTGTTGATCAAGGCTATTCATGGGCTGCAAAACTTTCATTCTAAGATTGCACCTTTTTGTTTCAAAGAAGTCTGGTCTAAATATTTAACAAAGGCGAAGACGTGAAATTGTTCTTTTTGTCAAAAAGAAATTGGTGAAATTTCAATGCAGCTTAACAACATTCAATGGTTCTCAGGGTTCTAATTCAGCCTTTGAATTGGACTCTGTATTACCAAACTGGTAGCAAACTATACTATAAATGGAAATTTTGATTCTGTTGCAAAGATTACAGCCATTCGCGAAAAAAATAAATTACCTTAATTAGACTTATTTAAATAGATTGTTAATATTTGATAAAACACAGCTAATCACATTTAACCGCCTTCATTAATTATAATTTTTTGACTTTGACGTGCCAGTCCAGAAAACCCTAGAAAGCGTGTTCAGATTTGCGTAAGACTTGCATTTAACAGAAGACTACCAATCTACAAAAATGGTTAACAGAAATGGGGCATACTGTGCAACTGTGCAAGAAATTCCTTACATTATTTATTCAGATTGTCATAGCAGATGTATTTCTTGCCGGCAAGCCACAAAACTGCGACAGTACATTTTATAACTATGCTTACTACAAAGAAAAACTACAGAAACTCCCGCTCTTACAAGGCCAAATTTCACTAACAAAACCTGACAAAACATTGAAGAAGATAAAAGACATTAATCGCCATGAGCATAACTGAGTGACTGTAAATGCATCCAAAATTTAGAGGACTCGGAACCACAAGGATCCGGCTTCATTCAATAGAGGCATGAAAGAACCTCTAATGTGAGAAGTCATAAGCTGCTCCAGCCCTCCTAACGGCTTTCCACCCACGAACACAGCAGGGACTGAACGGGGAGCAGCCAACATTGTGAGCAGAGCGGCCTCTATCTCTTCTCCGAGGGTTGTGAGCAGTGTCGGTATTCTCTCCTTCTACCTGCATATTAATACATACTGTTCAGAAATTTACCACAATCTTATTCATAAAACACAAAATTTACTAAAAGCGCATTCATACTTGGAAAGATCTTCTCTCCGAAGGCCATTTTTGGGATGGAAATACTGAAGGCTGGGAAGTGAAATACACATTGTTTTAGGGTTAGAAATAAAAAGAAAGAAACCAACAAACTCATAAAACCCTAGCCGGCCATGCACTGAAACACTACTTACATGTTTGCGATTGCTCCTTCCGTTCCTCTCTCCTTGTGGCATTTTGAAACCAATATTACACATTCTTGCCATCCATGGCGCCGTAACCTTTCAGCTCATCAGTAATCGCGTTAATCTGGTCGAAGGAGGGTCTTCTGGTTCCACTCATGAAAAAATGGAATCGAGTATTCTCTGTTGCTCTTTAGTTGCCCTCCATCTTCTCTGAACATGTCTAATGCTTGTGCTCTCCAAAACACTAGCAGATCTCATCAGCCCGGAATCTAAAGATAACAGAAATAATAGACTTATTCTACTACAATAAACATCATCGTCAAAAAGGGAAAAACTAGACTCTTTTAATAAAAATGTGAACCACCCAATTCGTTTACCTCCAGCAGATCTTCGCTCTTCAGGCCTTGAGTTTCAAAAACTGACAAGAGTTACACAACTGGGTATCTCAGTAACTCCAACCACCTGATGATGGTGAACAAAGGAGATCTCATTCTGCCTATTTATACCATCCATTTCCATTGTTCACCATCGGTGTTGGAGTTACCTGAGATACCCAATTGTGTAACTCTTGTAAGTTTTGAAGCTCAAGGCCTGCAAAGCATAATGGATCGAAGATCTGTTGGAGGTAAACGAATTTGGTTGTTCACATTTATTAAACGAGTCTAGTTTTTTCCTAGTTGATGATGATGTTTATTTTAGTAGAATAAGTCTATTATTTCTGTTGTCTTCAGATTGCAGGCTGATGAGATCTGCTAGTGTTTTGAAGAGCACAAGCATTAGACATATTCAGAGAATGACGGGGAGCAACTAAAGACCAAAAGCAAATACTGGATTCCATTTTCATGAGTGGAACCAGACCCTCCTTCGACAAGATAAACGCGATTACTAATGAGCTGAAAGGTTACGGCACCGTGGATGGCAGGCATGTGTTCTATTGGTTTCAAAATGCCACAAAGAGAGAGGAACCGAAGAAGGAGCGATCACCTAGTGTTTTACTACATGGCCGGCTAGGGTTTTATGAGTTTGTTGTTTTCTTTCTTTTTAATTCTAACCCTAAAACAATGTGTATTTCAGCCTCCCAGCCTTAACTATTTCCATCCCAAAAATGGCGTTCGAAGAGAAGATCTCTTCAACTATGAATGCGCTATTAGTAAATTCTATGTTTTATGAATAAGATTGTGGTAAATTTATGAACAATGTGTATTAATAATATGTAGGTAGAAGGAGAGAATACCGGCGCTGTTTGGGCATTCATCAGTAGATCCATCGTCTTCTTTGTCAGGTTGGATGATGATGGGACGCGCTCCGAGAGTTGTGAGCAGTGCGTCCGCCGCCACGCACATGCAGCACTCGTTTTTGCTGAACAATACCACAGCATCGTCCTCTACCAGCTTATGCACTCGTTCAACCGCAGATATCGTTGGAATTGTCTGTTTAGACGCCGCCGCTCTTTCGTCGTCCCAAAAATCTCCTTTTCCCTCGTGCTGCATCATCGTGTTCATACGTTTCTCTCCTTCCATTCAAACAGATGCTGTTTAACTGAGCTGGCGACGCCGCCGCTCTTTCGTCGTCCCAAAAATGTCCTTTTCCCTCGTGCTGCATCATCGTGTTCATACGTTTCTCTCATTTTCCATTCAAACAGATGCTGTTTTCCTGAGCTGTCTCAAAGAAGCAAAGCATTGATAGAGAAGAGAGCTAGGGAGTGTTGGGCTTATATAGCTTACCTTGTGCCATCTTCACGTAGTACGATACACTTACCCTATTAAAATGTCATTGGCATAATGCAAGGTGCCGGACAGACCCCCAAATGGCCGCTGGTTAGAAAAGCTTTCTTGGAGTTGTGTTTCTCAATGTATAAATTTCTTTGTGGCGGTGATGGTGGTTTTCATTGTCATTTTCTCATTAAAAAAATGAGATGAAGTTACAATGTATACGTGTAACACGATTAGTATAAATATCTTAAATATATTTATCTAAAAAATGGTATATGTGTCATCAAAGACTAGTATACATATCTTAAATATATTTATCTAAAAAATGATATACGTGTAATCAACGATTAGTTTAGATATCATAAATATATCTATCTAAAAAATGCAAGAGATGACAATATGGAGCTATTTTATTTGTTTTTGATACAACTGCCCAATAGAAAAACAGCAACAAGTAGACAAAAAAGACCAAGAGGGTCAGAAAGAAAAGGATAGCAGAAAAAAAACATACAGGATTACTTCAGAAACCTAAGGACAGTCTCTGTCTCTTCCTCCTAAGGAAAGTTATTTTATTTGTTATAATTAACCAATTAAGTTTTTTAATCTTAAGTTAACAAATCAAAATATTTTCTTAAAAAAAGGTAAGAGATATAATTTGCAACTATTATATTTACCCTCAAAGTTATTATTTTTACTTTAGAACTATTTTACTTTTTTTGATTAGATTAAAACTAAAAGGCCAATACCCATTACAAAGTATAAAAATGCAAGAGATGACAATATGGAGCTATTTTATTTACTTCAAAAGTTATTTTATTTGTTACAGTTAACCAATTAAGTTTTTTAATCTCAAGATAACAAATCAAAATATTTTCTTTAAAAAAATAAGAGATATAATTTGCAACTATTTTATTTGCCCTCAAAATTATTATTTTTACTTTGGAACTATTTTACTTGTTTTGATTAGCTGAAAAAAATGAGATATAGTTACAATGTATATGTGTAACACATTTAGTATAGATATCTTAAATATATTTATCTAAAAAATAGTATACGTGTAATCAAGGATTAGTATAGATATCTTAAATATATTTATCTAAAAAATAGTATACATGTAATCAAGGATTAGTATAGATATCTTAGATATATTTATCTAAAAAATAGTATACGTCTAACACTATTAGTATATATATCTTAAATATCTTTATCTAAAAAATGGCATGTTTTTCATCAAAGGCTAGTATGCATATCTTAAATATATTTATCTAAAAAATGATATAGGTGTAATCAAGAATTAGTATAGATATCTTAAATATATTTATCCAAAAAATAGTATATGCATTAGTATAGTATAGACATCTTAATATATTTATCTAAAAAATGCAAGAGATGACAATATAAAGCTACTTTATTTACTTCAAGAGTTATTTTATTTGTCATAGTTAACCAATTAAGTTTTTTAATCTCAAGTTAACAAATCAAAATATTTTCTTAAAAAAAGGTAAGAGATATAATTTGGAACTATTTTATTTACCCTCAAAATTATTATTTTTACTTTGGAACTATTTAACTTGTTTCGATTAGATTAAAACTGAAAGGACGAGTACCCATTACAAAGCAGAAAAATGCAAGAGATGACAATATGGAGCTATTTTATTTACTTCAAAAGTTATTTTATTTGTTACATTAACCAATTAAGCTTTTTAATATCAAGTTAACAAATTAAAATATTTTCTTAAAAAAGTAAGAGATATAATTTGCAACTATTTTATTTACCCTCAAAATTATTATTTTTAGTTTGGAACTATTTTATTTTTTTCCTTAGATTAAAATCAAAAATAACAATGCACAAGTCATTCTTTTGATCGAAGCAGAGAACTGAGAACAAAGACATCTACAACAAAAACAACCCCAACAAGAAATTGATGCCGAAAAATCAAGAGAGAAAAATATACATTATTCTTTTTAATCTCAAATTAACAAATCAAAATATTTCCCTAAAACATTTTTAATTTATTATTACACCTAATTTATATTAAATTTTGAGTTATTTTCTTAACCAAAATAGTTACAGTTAAATGTATATTATTTCTAATACTACCCCAAAAAATCACACACCCTTGAAATAAGTATAAATTTTCATTTTATTGTTTAAAATGTACTATATGCAATACAATGAGAAAGGAAATAGGGTGTTCAACTATTTGAAATGTCTATCCAAATAAAGATGGAAAATATATTAAGAAAACCTTCGCCCTTCTCCTCAAAGCTACATATACACTATCTTGCATCTTTTCATATTACATTGGAAATTAAAATCGATGGATACATGCAATTCTAGCAAGCATTGAACTTGTGAGACTTCTATGAACAACAATTTATGGATTGTCAAAGGCGAAGCCATGTTTAGTAGTAACTGGTAGTGAGAACCATGAGTAATTAGGACAATCAACATAAGCTATGGACCATGTGAATCCCATGTGGAACTAACATAATTTTGAAACTTAAAAATAATGAAACTCGACAAATTTAGAGGCCTACAATAAACTTAATTGACAATCGATACATCATTATCTAATGCTCCACTGACATGACCTACAACAATATATATTGGAGGTGATTATAGATTTCAACCCAATGCACAAGAGAATCGTGTAAGACAACAATTCATCGTCAAGGTTTGTAATAGATCTCCCTCTTGTTTTTCTACATTATTTCATACAATAGGGAATCCTAAAGACTTTAACATATTTTTGTTATGTCAAGAACAAGAAAATTGTTCATTTAAAAAAAAGGTAGGGATGAGTTGAATGTACCTTTTTATTTATTTCAAAGTAAATATTCATTACATGTCATGTAGAGCTCCAAAACACAATTTTTTAGCTCAATATCTCTAGTATTGGAGAGAAAGTTTTGAAATTGAAGCCAAGATTATTTTTTATCTTGCTACTTGAAGATATCATTTAAAGTAACAACTATATCAGTTTTGTTCAGTAATGTTGATCCAAATTAAGCACTAACATACATAGGCATGTCTTCAATAAGAGAAAATTAGCCTAGATTGTCAATAAAGATAAAGGGCCACCCATAAAAATAGGTTGATTTTCTATGGGAAATGCTTCACATAAATGACTATTAGCATGATTTAATAACCTAAGATAATTGAAACCCATTTCATTAGTTTAAATGTATTTAACAAAATAAATTCTTTTGAAATATTTTAGTTTATTTCCCTTTAAGAGTATTAATCCATTTTAAAGGTATGTGTAGAGTAACATCCTATATTTTGGATGCATTGATGTTGAATGGTGTAACACTAACTTTGGATCTTGTACCAATAACTATGATTCATATGGAGGATTGCTACAAATATTCCATGACTTATTTTATGAATGAGGTATGAATTTTTTGTGTTAGTGGTTGTGGATGCTAAAATCTGCAAATGGATTTAAATTAGTTCATGTTGTTAGCACAAGTTAATTTAAATCAGCAAACTCAAACATCTCTATGAAATATAGAATCATGTTAAACAATGCAACTAATAAGAACAATGCAAAAAAAAACTTGAATCATTCCTATCGCATAGTGGATTGGTGCTCTTTGAATATGTGAAAGATCTCTTTCCCAATCCTTTGATAAGCAAGATGATATTATGGACAAGATTGACTCTCAAATGGAGAGAGTTAACTTGCATGCAATGTGTTGTCAAATTGTGTGTTGTTGTGATGAGAAAAATTAGTTCTCTTATGTGGAGAGTAACCTTGCATGAAAAAGTGTTGTTGTTTGAAGGAGAGAAGCCTTCAACTTATAGTTGAACTTGAACAGAGGAGAGGTCAAATTGATGAATGTGGGATCATTCATGGACCAATGACAAGATGACACTTGTCAAGGTGTGAGAGGGTGAGGAATGTGCAAGTCTTGGCCAATGTGCCAATTTAAAATTTGAAAATGGCCATAAATGCATGTGGTTGAGGGTTTTTGGGGGGAATTGTGTTTGTCCAAAAAGTCAAACATGAGAGTTAATGAGGGAAAATAAGTGTTTTAATAAATCAAATAAAGTGATTTATTGTGCAAGTGGATGAATCTAGAAGATTCATGTAATTAGGATTAAACTAATCATGATTTGATTAATCTAATAAATGATTTAAGTGATATGACATTTGATTTTAGATTTTTGTATTTCTTTTAAAATCAAATGAGAGGAAATGAGCATTGATCATTTAATTTAATATTTGTGATTAAATTAATAGACCTTAGGAGATTTATGATTTAATTAAATAAAACTTGATTTATTTAATCGAAAGGTGAACATTGACGATGATGTCAAATCTCCATGTCTACAATGGTATCTTACAGATCATCATCCTTAGTGAATTTTTCATATATATTTTAAATAAAAGGGATAAAATAATGTTAAATGTAACATATTTTCAAACTAAAAGTTTCATTAGGTTAATGGCTATGGCTCCCATGTGTATACTAAGTTGGTGCATTGAACAATTGGGGTCTATGAAATATAATTTTGAAAATTACAATAGTGTGAGGATGGCACATGCAACCCAATTTTGGTTGCTAAAACTCCCACTTACCAAGCATGTAAATTTTATTAAATTCAAGAGGATCTCTTAGGTGGATAAAATTAAGGAATTGCCACTATTGAATCACAAGAACATTCAGTAATTATACTTTAGAAATATACAATTTATCATCAAAACAAAAGGAATATTTGCATGACCCATGACCCTAGTGATACATTCTTCTATGAAACTTTCATTTTTCCTCGTAATCATCCTTTGTGTAGTTCCCTAATGATAATTTCTCATATGTAACTCTATAGAAATCCTCAAAAGAAATTGTGCCTCTAATCTAGGGCTTCATGCATTTCTTTCTTGTGTGATTCCAAAATAGTGTATCCCACTTTTTGGTGAAAAAGAGAAACTCAAAATTAATGATTTTAAGAATTTTTCTAATGTGTGTCTATTATATAAAAAAAAATGGTAAAGAATTCAAGCATAACATTAAAAAATGAGTTAAAAGGTCATTATGGATGTGTCTTATTTCTCCCACCTTGATAAGAATTTGAATGAGTCGTGTCAGGTTACCTCCCACCTTGATGTTTCGTCCCTACCTTCCCTATCTGGCTGTGAGTTGTTGGTTGACCTTTTTGTAGGTGTTTCCCCCATTCTTGTAGTTGGATCTCCGGTAGGTGAGGTCGTGGTCTCTTTGAAACCCCTTGTGAGGCATGGTGTGGTTTCTTCTATTGTCAACGTTGCCTCTTTCTAGCTCTCTTTTATGGATGTAGTACGAAATATACCTCCTACAGTGGTTGCAACTTTGATTCCCCCTGCTACAAAGGTTTGCAAACCTCCTATGGTGGTTGTACCTACAGTTGATGTTGTGAAGACTTTTCAAACCTCTCTTGCTACTTCGAAGCGCCCCCTGCCTTTTGTTGATGCAATGAAGACTATTCAAACTGAGGTGGGCTCTATGCATCCTTTTCAGTATGCAGATGTTTCTGTAGTAATATCTCTTGGTAAGGAAGTTGCTGAAAATATTGATATTTATTCCAGGACTGGTCTTATTTTTAGATCTTCTACCTGTGGCCTCCCCTTCCTGATTTGAACGTTACCAACCACTGGTCTCGTCTAGTTGATGGTTCGATGGAGATTTATGCTTCTACAAGGAGTTTTTTTGTTGTGGGTTTTATTTCTCTTAAGGATAGATAGGCTACTTTAGACTATGGTTTGTGGGATTAAGATTCTCATCCCCTCTCCATGAGACCTTAGGTTCATTATTTTAACCTTTTGAAGGAACACTTAGATGTAGTGCCTGTTTCGGTAAGATTTCCTTATCTTCCCTTACAGTTCTGGTGTCCCTTTGCCTATGAGGGCATTGGTAATGCTCTTGATAGATTCATGAAAGTGGATAAAGCTTCCAAGAATTTCACTCATATCCCTTTGCTAAGATTCTTGTGGAGGTTTATTTGTTCAAGGATTTACTTGGAGAGGTTGTGCTACAGTTTAATGGTTGGTCTTGGTCTCAGATTGTGGATTACTAATGTCTTCCTTTTCACTGTAGACATTGTTTTCATGTTGTTCACTTAGGTTGTGACTGTTCTCAAGGCTCCCGCTTGGTTTATTCTTCTACCTGGTGGAAGAGCTCACTCCATGAACACTTAATAGTGCTCCTTGTTGTTGACTCTATTTCTTTTGATAATTATTCAAGGCCTCCCTCTCTGAGGAAAATTAAGAGTGCTGAGGTAGTTTTTGCTCCTCTAGTGGTTTATGTAGTATCTCTAGCTTCTTTTGTTGATGTTGTTTCCCCAGTGGTTTCAGCTGCTCTGATTCAAAACAAGGATGTCTCGTTTGTTGTGTGTGTTGCCTCATCTAAGCCCTTACCTCTCTAATTCCTATTGTTGATGGTGTTGTTCCTTTGGTGGCTTCTATTGTTTTGGTTCAACACTCATTTTTTCCCTCCAAGGTGTGTGATGTCTCTTTTGAGGCTCCTCCTATTCATGTTTCTAATCTAATTTGTGATACTCCCTAGATAGTTGTGCAAAGCAAATAGAAATGTACTCATAAAAAAGTCTCTAATGAGTTTCCTTTGAAGGATAAGTTGTTGGTTTCAATCTTTGGCACTTAAACTATTTTTCTATTTTGGACGCCTTTTCTAATTGGTCCTGGTGGCTCTATTCTTACTACTGGTATGTTTTTTGTTGTTTTTCTCCATGACTTTTTCTTGTTTTGACCAGTCTACTTTTTGGGGTTGTTCTACCCAATTATTAGATCTATATGGTAATTTCCTTTGCTATAAAAGTGATCAGGGCCCTTTCAAAAGGTCCCTACTTACTTTATCAAAAACATTAACAAATGAGTTGTGAGATTTTCTATGTAGATTCAAGTTGTTATTTTTAATAATTATTTCCATTATTTTTAGTTTAACTTTTTATTCAATTCTTATTTTTCTATTATATTTTATTAAAAACATTTTATCTCACATAACTTTCAATACATAAAAAAAATAGTTTCTTAGAACTATATCATTATCTCTAGTGTTTGGTGTACAAATATTTTTTAGTCATTTTTATTTATTATTAATTTTTGAATTATAAAAAATTTAGACCTATATTTTTTGTAAAATAAATTCTCTTAGGATATAATCAAAATTACTTTTTCATTTTTCATTAAACAAGGACATATATGTAGAATGCAAGGAATTTTCAGCTGATAGGTTATTTGTGTGAACTTTGGTTGGAATTTTCATTAGCCTTCCAGATTTCTAAGGTTTTCAGCATCAAGCTACCAGTCGGGAAAAAGGTGGCGAAGGTTTTTTATTTTTTAATTGAAAGAATATGGTGCACCGATAGAGAATGCCAACAAAATTAAACAGTGGATGGCATCAACATTAATTATTGTATGGTTTTTGTATAGTGGCGATGGTTGTAAGTAACACTTGCCTTTTAAATCCTTAGGGAACATAGCGAATGCCTCGACAATTTTTGATAAGTCATTGTTGGGTGTTGTTTTATGGCTTTAACTTGTATCAAAGCTATGATTGAAGAGGGTAAGATTCTATGAAGGTGCAATTGCAATTATCCATTGTGGAATTTTTGTGAAGGTGGTTGGAGGTTATTTTATGTTTTTTGCATGGGCCGATGGTCGCAAAAGCAATACAAAAGTGTCGGGTTTGATAATTCTTTGCCCATTTTTTGTAGGCAGTGGAGAAAGAAGGGATCAGAGAGAAAGGAAGCGAGAAGAGGTGTATTTGAAGCAAGTGGGAAGAGGTGCATATTGTAAAAACCCTTTCTAGAGTATTTTGAAAACAGTTTATGTTATTTTCCAAAGGGTATTGTAGATTGTTATTTTGTAGCTTAGGCTATATTGTTTCATTCATGGTTTTCATGTAGTCGCGATGGGTGGAAGGCACTATTGTTTATTTTTGTGTCGGTTTGTTACTATGAATTCATGTGTTTTCTGTGGGTTTTTTGACCTCGGTCATTGTTGAAACCAATATTATTTACATTTTATGTTATTTTCGAAAGGGCATTATTGATTTTTTTTCTGTAGCTTAGGATATATTGGTTCATTGATGGTTTTTCATGTAGTCGCAATGGGTGGAAGGCAATATTGTTTATTTTTGAGTTGGTTTGTTATTGTGATTTCGTGTGTTTTTTGTGGGTTTTTTTCACCTGGGTCTCTATTGAAACCAATATTGTTTATGGTTTATGTGTAGTCACGATGGGTGGAAGGCAATATTGTTTGTTTGTGCATTAGTTTGTTACTACACGAATTCATGTGTTTTTCATCTGGGTCACTGTTGAAACCAATATTATTGCATTTATGGTTTATGTTTTGTGGTGAAGGTTTTGAATCGATTTGTTACTGTGAGATTTTTTTGTTTTGTGGGTTTTTCCATCTAGGTGACTATTGAAACCAATATTCTTTTATTTATGGCTTTTGTTTTCTGGCAATGGTTGTAACACAATAAATAGTTAATGTTATAAAATTTATGTTGTTTTCTATAAGTCATTGTTAATTGGTTTTCATTTTATGGTGAAGGTTTTGAATCGGTTGTTATTGTGATATTTTTGTGTTTTGTGGGTTTTTCCATCTGGGTCACTATTGAAACCAATATTGTTTCATTTATGTCTTCCACTTTCTCGCAATGGTTGTAACATAATAAAATAGTTTATGTTATATAGTTTATGTTGTTTTCCATAAGGTATTGTTGATTGTTGTTCTCTAGCTTAGGCTATATTGTTTCATTTATGATTTTTGTTTTGTGGCGATGGTTGCAACAAAATCAAATAGTTATTGTTATATAGTTTATGTTGTTTTCCATAAGGTAGTGTTGATTGTTGTTCTCTAGCTCAGGCTATATTGTTTCCTTTTTTATAAGGTTCTGCTAAAACAAGACTATATAGTTTGTTGAAACTAATATTATTTGATTTAAGGTTTAGCTTTTGTAGTGATGGTTTTGCATGGATTTGTTGTTGCGATTTTTTGTATTTTGTGGGTTTTCCCATCTCGGTGATTTTTGATACCAATATTGTTTTATTTATGGACACCATTTAGTGGTGATGATTGGAATACAATAAAATAGTTAATCTTATGCAGTTCATCTTGTTTTGCATAAGACATTGTTGATTGGTCTTCTCTAGCTTAGGTTGTATTGTTTCATTTATGGCTTTCATTTTTTGTCAATGGTTGCAATGTAGTAAAATAGTTAATGTTATAGAGTTTATTTTATTTTCCATAAGTCATTGTTGAGTGTTGTTCTCTAGCTTTGGCTATATTGTTTCATATTTGATTCACAATACGATAGTAAGTGTTATAGAGTTTATGTTGTTATCCATAAGGTATTGTTGACTATTGGTGTATAGCTTTGGCTATATTATTTCCTTTCCAATAAGGTCCAATTGAAAAAAAAAATTACTAGGTTTTTGTTGAAACCATTATTGTTTCATTTGAGGTGTGAGTGTGTATGCCTGTATATTCATTTTCTATATGTATCTTTGAGGTCATGTGTTTATCTATTTATAAATATGTCCAATTTTTAATATCAATATAGTATTTGCTTCTTGTGTAGTTTTATTGTCGCATATTCTTATATATCCATAATTGTTGTTTGCTATTTTAAATGTTTATATGTATGTCTGGGTGTCTATGTGTGTATATGGTGGTTTCCAATAAGGTGTTGTTCAAGAAATATCATACTCCATCTTAGCTTCACTAGTTCATGACATCCTCAAGTTGTCTAGAGAAATGATAACAAAAATCAATATACAATAGTTGAACATACATGCTAAAGTATTAAAACCATGATTCTTAAGAACATCATCCATTTAGATTTGTTTTGATTGATTGAATTTTTTGTTGGTTTAGATGGTTGTTTTTGATAATGATTGTGATAATTGATGTTCAATGTTGAGTCTTTATGTGATCGTTGTGTTTTTTATGTTGTCATATTGTTGTTTTTCTATTGGTTTAAGCTCGAAGTTCATTGCCCCCAATGAGTTTCTGGATTTTTACCCCAAGCTAGGCTGAGACATGACCACAATGCTAGGATATGTACATGAGTTTCCTTTCTATAGATAGGAATAATGATAGCAAAAATGAATGACTGAGACATGCTTAAATAGATGGAGGAGCTAATCTATAACAAATAGTGCTTGTTGCCAAGTTTTCACTAGTTTTTATTGGACTTTTTCAAAATTTCAGATTTTTTTGCTATAACTAAGACGCCTATTTGGTAGGTTTTCATCAAGGCAATAAGTTTTTTGATTTTTCACTCTTTTTTTTTTTGTATTTTCTCTTTTTCTGATTTTTTTTGCTATATTTTTTTGCTTTTTTTTTGTATTTTTTCAGTACTCTTACCATGCACTGGATAAGCTAGGTATAGAAATTTTTGCGATGGATACTATTAATAGGTTCCTCAAACATGTCCCCTTTAGTTGTAGACAACTTATATGCTCCCGATCCATAGACTGATACAAAAACAAAAGGACCTAGCCAGTTTGGTTCAAATTTTCCTTTCTTTTCCCTATCTTGTTGATTTCGAGGATTCTTTTTCATGACCAAGTCACCAGCCTAAAATTTTCTTGGTTTTACTTTGATTATAGCTTCTTGACATCCTCTTTTGATAGGATTTCAAATGATCCACAACTTGCTAGTGACGTTCATCCAACAGTTCTAACTCCTAGAGTCTAGATACTCTATAATCTTCTTATGAAATGATCCCCTTCAAGGATACCTAGAGTGAAGGTAACTCAACCTTAATTGGTAAAATGGCTTTTGATCCATATACAAGGGCATAAGGTGTATCTCATGTTCGGGTGCGGATACTAGTTAGGTATGCCCACAAAGCAGGGTGTAGATGAGCATCACAGTCATGTCCAACATCATTGATAGTTTTCTTTAAGATTTTCAAAAAGGTCTTGTTCGAGGCCTCTGCCTAGCCATTTCCTTAAGGGTAGTACGGTGTGGAAAATTGATGCTGGATATGAAACCTTTCACAAATTTCTTGGGCGTCCTAGTTCTTGAAAGGTCTACCATTTTCTATGACAATTAACTAAGGAATGCCATACTGACAGATAATATACTTTAGGATGAAGGAAGCAATTTGTTTTCTAGTGATTATGGTTAATGGAACTACTTCAATCCACTTTGTAAAATACTCTATGGCTGTGATGATGAATTTGTGTCCATTAGAGGATGATGGATGAGTTTTACCTACAAGATCTAATCCCCATTGATAGAAAGGCCATGTTGATGCAAATGGTTGCAGCTCCTGCACTACTGCATGTATTAGATTTACATGGATCTAACATTTTTTTTATTTCTTGACAAATTAAAAAGAATTCTTCTCCATATTCAACCAATAATACCCCAAGCGTAAGATTTTCTTGGCAACAGTTAGTCCACTTGAATGAGTTCCACAGATACCTTCATGAACTTCACATAAGGTTATTTTTGATTCATTCCATTCAAGACAACGAAGATTATTACCATCAAAACCTCGATGATAAAGTGTGTTCGTTATCAGGGTGTGTTGAGCAGTTTGACAAATGAAATTATATTTTTGGTTTCAGGATAGATAGGGAGGAAGGGTATTGTCTCTCAAATAAGTATAGATCTTCCCATAAATTTGGGACTCAGTGTCAACCAAATGGCATGCATACAACTTGGTATTTCAGATTAGCATAAGCAGCATTAAACACTTGTTCCACCATGAACTCATAATGGCTTTATTTTTTCGGTATCTATAGAAGAGAAGCAATTGTTTCCATGGAATCAACAACTTTTTTATCCACTCTAGTAATCTGTCAAAATTTGATCTCAACAAAGAACATTTTTAAATCATCCACCATTCTCATATACAAAATCAGCTTGTCATCTTTTGTCTGATAATCATCATTAACCTGATTAATGACCAATTGGGAATCTCCCTAGACTTGTAACTCTAGATATTCCATTCAACTACTACTTTAATACCAATCATGAGTGATTCATACTCAACCATGTCATTTGTGCAAGGGAACATGAGTCTGTAAGATTTTAGGATGGTATGTCCTTGAGGTGTGACAAACAAGATCCTAGCACCTGACTCGTGTTGTGTGTAGGACCCATCAAAGTATAAAATCCACTGTTGTGCTATCATGGTGAGAACATCAACATCTAGAAACACAATATGCATTGGATGATCATCTTGCAGTGGTGCTTTGACTAACTGATCCACTATCACTTAACTCTTGATTTCCCTTCAATCCACATACTAAATGTCAAATTCCCTTAATATCATTACCCACTTGGCGAGTCTTCCTATTAGGGCAGCTTTGTTGAGTAGATACTTTAGTGGATCAATCTTGGCTATGAGTTTGATAGTATGGGTTAACATTTAGTATCATAGTTGTTGAGTAGCAACCACTATCTCCAAACAAAAGTATGAGCTTCTTTTATATGTGCACAAAAGTATCTTGGAAGGTTCTGAGCATGTTATACTATTGAGGATTGTTGGAATCAGTTGAAATAGTAATTTATTGTCAATTGAAAGCAAATTTCAAGCATTGATAATACGTTGATGACATTGCTTGCATCTCATGATTCCAAGGATGTCCCAAGAGTATGTTGTATGTCAACTCTTTGTCTAAAACCTACAAATTTATATCCTTTCCAATTGGCCCCACTTGAAGTGGTAACACGATCAAACCTTGGGAGGATCTCTCCTCATCATCAAAGGATTTTATAGTAATATTTCTTCTAGCATCAATTGCATTTTCTAAATATCCTAGTGCACGGACAAGCTTTAAAGTGCAGATATTTAGACCAACTCCTCCATCTATTAGAACATGTTTGACCCAGTGTTTATGAATTAGGACATCAATATGTAGGGTGGCATTATGTGGATGAGTAAGTGATACATCATCGTGTTCAGAAAATGATAGACAATGAGGTGCGGTCAAATTTCCCACCATGGCCTAGAATTGAAAAACTTCTACATTCTTCAGTACTATGGTGGCTACTAGAGCTTGTTCCAAAATCTCCTTGTGGGTTGGAGAAATTTTGAGAAGTTCCAATATTGGTATCTGAGCTAGGATTTTTTTTAATTGATCAACTATGTTGTATTGGCTTGAAGAGAAAGTAGATGTTTTGTATGTAGAAGAGGTATTAGGTGTTTTAAATTCAGTTTTCCTTTTAATATTAAATTAGAATGCCATCTTGTAGTTGCATTGACTGGTAAATTGTCTTATTTTTCTCCAATTTTGATGAAATTAATCTGATTATTAGTTGCAACCATGTTTGTGGTCATAATTATTGGTATGATGTCATTAATTTGATGTGATTTGATTTTATTATCCTTGAGTTGATTTTCAGTTGTAACAATGTCTTTATTTTGATTACTAGCTGCAACAATGTCTTGCTTGTCATTGATTTCAATGTGATTTTTCTTACCTTCAACTGCAAAAATGTAAAGGATAGTGGTGTAAACGATTCTTGAATTCTCCATGATCATTATTTGTTTGAGGTCCTTCTACCACTATTTCTTTTCTATCAATCAAATCTTGTACCAAATGTTTTAGTGGCATATAGTCATTTGTTTTGTGTCCTTTGTTTCGATGCAATTCAAAATAGTATGGATCATTCCACCAAGATGGTTTAACTCTTGGTTCCCAATCCCATGCCTTTGGTAATGTGATAAGCTTGGTTGCAACAAATTATTTTAATGTTGATTCCAATGATTGTCCCAAAGATGTGAATCTTCTTCGATTTGATGGTGTTCAATATGGTAGTGGTTTAGATTTGGTATTGTTTTGATTGCTGTTTTGATTGGTATTTTCATTGGTGTTTTGATTGTTGTTTGGATTATTTTTAGAGACAACAACTATCAAGTTAAAGACTGGTTTTGAATTTTTTATATCAACTACAATATCATTACCATCATTCTTATTTATTTTCTAAAATTTGGGCTTCTCATTGATGTTATAATGATTGGATGAGTTTCTTGAGTTGTTTCCTTTATTGTAGATTTTTATTACCCCTCTTTTAACCAAGGCTTCTTCAATTTTGAGTCCATTTTCAATCATCTTCTCAAAGTTGGGTAGAAATTGTAATTCGATTCTATAGCTCATATCATCATTTAGATTTTCAATGAAATTTTCATCTTTTCCTTTTCAAGTATGGGATGAGGATATATCTAGCAAATAATCTTCTCCATCTTTGTAAAAATGTGAGAAATGACTCACCCTTTTTCTATTTTGCATTGCAAAGGTCTTTCATGCTTATCTTGTGTTGGATGTTGTATGAATATTGTGTGATGAATTTATTGAACAACTCTACAAAGGAACTAATACTTGGTGTTAGTTGTGAAAACCATTGCATGCATTGGCCACCCAAACTTCATGAAAAAAAACTCATCAAATAAGTTTCTTCATGTGCAAACTCAACACTCATGGTGAGAAATTCCCTTATACAGTCTATAGGATCTGTAGACATGCAAAACTAACATCATGCATTAACCATATTCGCCTATCAAATAAATCAGGTTGATTTGATTAATATATTAAGTTTGTCACACTTAATTCAATAAATTATTTCATTTAATTATCTCTTAAAGTTTCTTAATTTAATTAAATCAAATGTATTTAATTAAATGGCTAATATCCATTATTTCCTCTCATTTTGATTTTTTTTAATCCAAAAGTCTAAGTAAAAATTTCGCAGTCAACTAATCTTCAACTTAATTAATCACATCATGATTAATGCTAATAAAAACCCATCACATCCTCTACCTTTTCCCACTTGCACAATCAATCAATTTATTTGATTTATTAAATCTTATAATTTCCCTCAACATGGCATCTTTGGGGAATATTCTCCCAATTTGAATTTTCCCTCCCACATGACTTGTCCATCCAACAAAGCATTTAAGAGCTCTTAAATGTCTCTTACACAAGTCATACTTGGCATTTAATTCATCTTTCATCCCCCCTAAACATGTCACTTCATCAAATTCAAATTTCAAACTCACACAAAGACCAAAATGTGCACAACCCTAATCCTCTCACATCTTGACAAGTGGCATCTTGTCATTGGCTCATGAATAATCCCACATTCATCCAAATCCCTCAATCTTCTAACGTTCAATATATAAATGCAAAGCATTTCAACAGAACTTGCTACAACACAACACTACTACACAACTTGACCCACAATGTCATGTATTTTCATTATCACTATCATCATTTGAGCTTATCAGGGATTAGGAAAGGGATCTCTTTTCACATCAAGGAGCACCCATCCCCCTATGGGATTGAGGTTTGGTTCATTTTAGATAAGTTTGTATGCTTGTAAGCCTTCTTTGTATGTTTTTATTATCATGTTTTCTTATCTTAAATGTGATCAAGGATTTCATAGGGAGCACTGTATTTTCCTTGTTTAAACTAATGTTAACATGTGTCTTTGTTTGAGAAAGATTGCATGTTACTGCTCATAGGATGAATTTTCCATTATATTTATGATACTTTGGAAATTTACAATGTTTGGGAAAAGGAATCATGTTCACTGTTCTATCAAAAGGATATAGGTAGATGTCTTGCAACATATATCTCTTTGTAGTTCCTCCTTGCATGTCTTGGATCTATTGTTGGAGATTTCACATTTCACGAGTTAAAGCAACCATTGGATCTATGTTTGGTGGAATAATTTATGCTCTTTTAGGAGCTCCTTTTAATTGATTTACATCAAAATCATGAGGCAGTTTCACACCTTGGTTGGCTAACATCAGAAAATATTTTTCTCCCTCTTTTTCCATAATCTTTTCCATAAACTTGTGGAATTTGGGATCTTGTTGAGCTGTTTGAATGTATTCCTTAGTGATTTCTTCATTATCAGGTTGGTGGAATCTATGAAAGGAGTTTTCTTCACCTTTAGCCATGGTTGTTTGAGTTTCAATTCTCTTTTCTTCGAGTTTTTGTTTTTGTGATCTTGTTCAAATGGGCATATAAGTGTTGAATTTTTACTAAACTTTGATCTTTGTTAGAGCATGCCAAGGATACACCTAAGTTCAAACAGAATGAAAAATCCTATTGATAAGACTTACGGTGATATCTGATTATACAAATTTGTGTCGTGATGAAGGATGAGAGATCTTGATGATGAAACTTGGCTGAACAATCATAGATTTATTTGATGATTTAGGTACTTTAAGGTGGTAGATCTTATTTTAGTTAAAGAATTTCACTTGCAAAGGCTAGTCTCTTCAAGTTTAAAACATTGTTGTGATTGAGGAATCATTCTACTATGAAAAGGATCTCTGAATGTGGTTCAAACTATTGGATAGATGGTTAAAATAACTCTCTATTGTGAATTAACTAGATGCACTAGAATAGGGTATAGATGCACTAGAAAATGGGATGGATGCACTAAAATAAATCTCAAATGCGCTAGACTGTTGCTTAGATGTGCCAGAATATGAAACTGATGTGCTAAAAGGTGATGTAAATGCACTGGAAAATGCAGTGTTTGCACTGAAAGATGAGTTATATGCACCAGAAAAGGACCTAGCTGCGCTAGAAAATGGGTCAAATGTGCTGCCATAGAGCATGTATGCGCCAAATTGGCAATTATTCACTATTTTTTGAAAAATTATTTAGTAAATTCTACTTTGAATCACTGAATTTTAATGTTTTCAAGGATAAGCTTTTGAAAAATGATTTTTTGTTGGTTTCCTTATTTTGAATCGTTCGAATTAAGTGTTTTAAATGGATGATTTCTTGATTAATGATTTCAAACACAACAACAAGTTGTAAAACAAATGTTTCAAGCCTATGATCTAAACATTAAGTGTATATTCAAGAATTTGTTCTGATTGTTCCCATAGGATGAGTACTTTTTCCCACTATGGCAAGCCTTCTAAAGGTGTTAATGCAAGAAAAGAAAGAGTGTGTCTGGCATTCTGGTCACCTAGTGAAGGGGAGAGTATAGGCCTATCACTTTACAAGCACATAATACATGTTGTTCATTAATCCTCTTAATTAAACTAGGTGCCTAATTTAACCAAAAGAAAGCAATAACTCTAGCCCCTGCAGATACCATTAGTAGTTTTAGATATTGTCTTTGACAAGCATATTTGAGCACCTGCAACACAAAAAATATGGATCCATTTCTAGAATTTTAAATTCCTACAAAATACTAGACGTGCTATAATAGAGACCATATGTGCTAAAGGATCAATTAGATGCACTAAAAGAACTACTAAATGCACTAAAAGAACTACTTGATGCACTAAAATAACTACTAAATGCACTAAAAGATGATGACGATGCGTTGAAAGATGTTCCTGATGCGTTGCATGATGAATTGGATGCGTCAGAACATGGCCTAGATGCGCTAAAAGATGTTTCATATGCACTGGAAGAAACCACAAGTGTGCTACATATAAATTCATGCCCAAATTTGTAAACACAAAATAATAGAAAACATTAATAAAAATGGGGCTCGCGCCCCTCGGTGGGTGCCAAATGTAGTGTGTGAGTTTAAAATGTGAATAAGAAAATTAAAGCTAAACAAACAACACACTAATGAAACATTATATTAGAGAATTTAAATGACAAATCTAACTAAATTGAAATAAGAACACTCTCTAAAGTTGTCCCATTGTTCTCTATCTCCAAGGATTCGTTAAATCATAATGGCTCTCAGATTGTTTGTGCACTATGAAATTTAGAATGACAACCTGAAGAACGAGATGCTGGAAAATGCAATAAATCTATTTCTACATGATTGATGAACTATATGATATCCTGCTATGAAAAAGATGTTGTGATATTATTGATGAAAGTGATATGAAAATTATGTAATTAAACTATTGCAAACAAAAATGCGGCTAATGATAAAGCCGTGACTCTAAATTAAATTTATCCAAATTGATAATTGCTAAATGCTCACAAATGCTAGAAGTTCACAAATGCTCTGATGAAAATTATGCAGAGTATACTTGCTCAAGATTGGGATCCTCTTTGCTATAGAATGAGGTTGTATTTATAGATTTTCCAAGGCATAGACTCATGTGACAACAACCAACAATCTATATTTAATCTAGATAGATGAATGGTGGAGAGTGAAGAAGTTAGAGAGAATCAAGGAGAGTGTTCCCTTTAGTAAAACAATTTGCAAGTGTTAGGAAGAATAAATGGAAGAAAAGAGCCAAGTGTCCCAGAGTTTGTTTCCAAATTTGTTGAGGATAATGCTAAATTAAATATTTGACATATTCAATTTGTTAAGACACATGATGAGCTGGAAGAAGGAAAAAGCTGTAGACATGTGACTAAATTTAAATTTAGAAAAAAAATATAATAAGAGGAAGATAATTAAATAAAACAAACTATATAAATTTATATATTTAATTAAGCTTAGAAGGATATTATTTAAGATAGAAGAATTAGAAAATGAACTATATAAATAAATTTAGAATTTATTTTTAAGTAGATGAATTAAAAGGTTTATTAATTAAATAACTTGTAGTTAATTAATTAATTATCTAGACCAATTTTAGGTGTATACAGGTTCAACTAGGGTTAGGGTTAAGGTTCAATTACAGTTAAGGTTAGGATTAGGAATGAAGTTTTTTTCAGGGGAGAAACGTCTTTCATAGTTAGGGCTAGAGTTCAATTAGAGTTAGGGTTATGGAACAATTAGGGTTAGGGTTCAAATACACTTAAGATAGTTTAATTATAGTTAAGGTTAGGGTTGGGTTATGCTGGAGCCAACATTAAATTAATTAGGGTTAGGGATAGGATTGGGATTAGGGTTATGGTTAAAAATAGAAATAGAAATAGAAATAGGATTAGGGTTAGTATTAAGGTTAGGGTTAGGGTTAGAAATAGGGTTCGAGTTCAGGTTAGCGATAAAAATAGAATTCGAATTAGGGTTATGGTTTTTGTTCATATTAGGGTTAGGGTTAGGGTTAGGGTTAGGGTTACAGTTAGGCTTCAAGCTTTTTGTTATGATTGGATTTAGGGTTAGGGTATTGGTTAGAGATAAAGTGAAGATTAGGGTTAGGTTACAATTAGATTTAGAATTAGGGTTATGGTTAGAATTAGTTGGGCTTAGGTTAGACATACCACCAAGATTATGATTAGGGTTAGCATTAGAGATAGAATTAGGATTAGGATTGAGGTTTGTGTGATGGGAGCAATGTCTTTCAAAGTTAGGGCTAAAGTTCAATTAGAGTTAGGGTTATGGCACAATTAGGGTTAGGATTCAAATAGATTTAAGATGGTTTAATTTGGGTTTGGTTTGTGATCGATCCAACATTAATTAATTAGGGCTAGGGTTAGGATTAGGATTAGGGTTATGGTTAGAGATATAATTAGAATTAGGGTTAGGGTTATGGTTATAGATAAGGTCAAGATTAGGGTTAGGGTTAGGGATAAAATTAGGATTAGGGTTAGGGTTTGAGTAAGGATTACGCTAGGGTTATAGATAGGGTTAGGATTAGGGTTAATATTAGAGATAGAATTAGGATGAGGATTAGAGTTAGGGTTAGGGTTTTGCTAGAGATAGAAATAAAACTAGGATTAGTGTTAGGGTTTGTTTTAGGATTAGGTTTAGGGTTAGAGATAGTGTAAAATTCCTTACCCTAAACCTAACCCCAACCCTAACCCTATTGCTCATCTTCAACATAATCCTAAGCCTAGCCCTATTCATAATGCTAACACTGATGTTAATTGTAATCCTAACCCTAACCCTAACAACAATATCATAAATTTAATCCAACCATAATATCATAAATTTAACCTAATTCTAACCCTAACCCTTACCCTAAACCTCTCCCTAACTCTAGCCCTAATCTTAACACTAAAATTCCTGAACCATAATCCTAACCATAAACTTATATCTAACCCTAACCATGTAACCGAAACACTAACTGTTAACCTATCCTTACACCATAAACCATAATCCTAAGCCTAATCTTAACCAATAAAATAATATTATTGATAATATTAACATAATAATATTAATATTATAATTTAATAGTATAAATTATATATATTAAATCTTATTTAATATTGAATATTTAAATATTATTGATAGTTGTATTGCCGTTGTAAACTAGCTTATCTATCTTAATATATTAATCTATATATTATAGGCCGAGAGGTGTCATTTTTGAGACATATTTTTTCATTAATTCAAAAAAACCAAAAAAATATATTAACACTAAACCTTAATCCTAATCATAATAATAAATGTAAACCAAACCCTAACCCTAATGCTAACCCTAACCATGATATAAACCCTAATCCTAAATGCTAACTCTAATCATAACCTTAAATATATTAATTTATTCAATGTAAAAGTTGAAAAACATTGAAAGCCTAGATACATCTGGACGCATTTTATATATAAATTATATATTTGCTAGTCATATTGAACACCTCCAAGCAATTTCTATTCGAAATTAAAAGGACTATTGAATATTTTTTCAAATGAAAATAAATCAACCTTTTGCCTATCTGATATCCACTTATATATATAATTTATAGTTTCTTATATTTAATTTTTTGGTATAAAAATACACATAAATGTGAAAAATAGAAAACATGGTTTTTCCATAATATATAAACTTTTATTTTGAGTATTTTAGATATTATCACATACAATTTTACTTGGGACAATTCATAAACATAATGAGATAGAAAAAAAATAAAGTACAAATAATTACTTTAATTAAAATCAGCCAGGAGTACAAAGTGCAGCTTGGATAAACTTGGAGCAAGGGTGCTACATGAGGTGGATGCAACCAGGATGGATCAACTGGTGGTGTCAAGAGAAAATTGTTTTGATAGAATTGCATTTAATTTTCCTCATGCAGGCTTTTTCGGGAAGGAAGAAGACCCACAGGTTATAAAGAAGCACGGGAATTTAATGAGCATGTTCTTTAGGAGTGCAAGTATGCTGCTGGCCAGGAATGGAGAAATCCATGTTACCCACAAGGAGGGGGGACCATATGATAGATAGGACCTGGAAGAAGAAGCATTGAAACGTGGTTTGTTTCTCAGATAGTGTGTTAAGTCATTATCCAGGCTGCAAATACAAAAGGGGAGATGGAGAGCGAATTGAAGAAAATTCTGTTCTGGGATATTGTAAGACAGTTTATATGTTCATGCTCACAGATGTTGCCTTTTTGGGAATCGCTTTTCACACCTCTCAAGCGTAGATATGAAAATGTTGAGGAAAAAGAAGAATACAGGCATGTTAAAAAAAAAGAATGGAAAACACATAATACCAGACTCATTGGGATGGTAGGGATACATTTTAATGTCCCAGTGGACCTCCAAAGGGCCACATTTCCCAGTGGCTCAACAGTACCCCATGCATGTGATCATGTTATGCGAAGAGTAGTACCAAGGGAAATAAGGGAAAGAAGGATGTTTGGAATAGCACTTCCAATCTGAACCTTCCTGGTTTGTTTCGGTTATAATCTAAAAAACAAATGCCCATTCTCCAAAACTATTTCTTGTTGATCAAGGCTATTCATGAGCTGCAAAACTTTCGTTCTAAGATTGCACCTTGTTGTTTCAAAGAAGTCTGGTCTAAATATTTAACAAAGGCGAAGACGTGAAATTGTTCTTTTTGTCAAAAAAAAATTGGTGAAATTTCAATGCAGCTTAACAACATTCAATGGTTCTCAGGGTTCTAATTCAGCCTTTGAATTGGACTCTGTATTACCAAACTGGTAGCAAACTATACTATAAATGGAAATTTTGATTCTGTTGCAAAGATTACAGCCATTCGCCAAAAAAAAAAAATTAGCTTAATTAGACTTATTTAAATAGATTGTTAATATTTGATTAAACACAGCTAATCACATTAAACCGCCTTCATTAATTATAATTTTTGACTTTGACGTGCCAGTCCAGAAAACCCTAGAAAACGTGTTCAGATTTGCGTAAGACTTGCATTCAAGAGAAGACTACCAATCTACAAAATTGGTTAACAGAAATGGGGCATACTGTGCAACTGTGCAAGAAATTCCTTACATGATTTATTCAGATTGTCATAGCAGATGTATTTCTTGCCGGCAAGCCACAAAACTCCGACAGTACATTTTATAACTGTGCTTACTAGAAAGAAAAACTACAGAAACTCCAGCTCTTACAAGGCCAAATTTCACTAACAAAACCTGACAAAACATTAAAGAAGATAAAAGACATTAATCGCCATGAGCATAACTGAGTGAGTGTAAATGCATCCAAAATTTAGAGGACTCAGAACCACAAGGATCCGTCTTCCTTCAATAGAGGCATGAAAGAACCTCTAATGTGAGAAGTCATAAGCTGCTCAAGCCCTCGTACCAGCTTTCCACCCACGAACACAGCAGGGACCGAACGGGGAGCAGCCAACATTGTGAGCAGAGCGGCCTCTATCCCTTCTCCGGGAGTTGTGAGCAGTGTCGGTATTCTCTCCTTCTACCTGCATATTAATACATACTGTTCAGAAATTTACCACAATCTTATTCATAAAACACTAAATTTACTAAAAGCGCATTCATATTTGGCAAGATCTTCTCTCCGAAGGCCATTTTTGGGATGGAAATACTGAAGGCTGGGAAGTGAAATACACATTGTTTTAGGTTTAGAAATGAAAAGAAAGAAACCAACAAACTCATAAAACCCTAACCGGCCATGCACTGAAACACTACTTACATGTTTGCGATTGCTCCTTCCGTTCCTCTCTCCTTGTGGCATTTTGAAACCAATATTACACATTCTTGCCATCCATGGCGCCATAACCTTTCAGCTCATCAGTAATCGCGTTTATCTGGTCGAAGGAGGGTCTTCTGGTTCCACTCATGAAAAAATGGAATCGAGTATTCTCTGTTGCTCTTTAGTTGCCCTCCATCTTCTCTGAACATGTCTAATGCTTGTGCTCTCCAAAACACTAGCAGATCTCATCAGCCCGGAATCTAAAGATAACAGAAATAATAGACTTATTCTACTACAATAAACAAAATCGTCAAAAAGGGAAAAACTAGACTCTTTTAATAAAAATGTGAACAACCCAATTCGTTTACCTCCAGCAGATCTTCGCTCTTCAGGCCTTGAGCTTCAAAACTGACAAGAGTTACACAACTCGGTATCTCAGTAACTCCAACCCCCTGATGATGGTGAACAAAGGAGATCTCATTCTGCCTATTTATGCCATCCATCTCCATTGTTCACCATCGGTGTTGGAGTTACCTGAGATACCCAATTGTGTAACTCTTGTAAGTTTTGAAGCTCAAGGCCTGCAAAGCATAATGGATCGAAGATATGTTGGAGGTAAACGAATTTGGTTGTTCACATTTATTAAAAGAGTCTAGTTTTTTTCTAGTTGATGATGATGTTTATTTTAGTAGAATAAGTCTATTATTTCTGTTGTCTTCAGATTGCAGGCTGATGAGATCTGCTAGTGTTTTGAAGAACACAATCATTAGACATATTCAGAGAATGACGGGGAGCAACTAAAGACCAAAAGCAAATACTGGATTCCATTTTCATGAGTGGAACCAGACCCTCCTTCGACCAGATAAACGCGATTACTAATGAGCTGAAAGGTTACGGCACCGTGGATGGCAGGGATGTGTTCTATTGGTTTCTAAATGCCACAAAGAGAGAGGAACCGAAGAAGGAGCGATCACGTAGTGTTTTACTACATGGCCGGCTAGGGTTTTATAACTTTGTTGTTTTCTTTCTTTTTAATTCTAACCCTAAAACAGTGTGTATTTCAGCCTCCCAGCCTTGACTATTTTCATCCCAAAAATGGCGTTCGGAGAGAAGATCTCTTCAACTATGAATGCGCTATTAGTAAATTCTATGTTTTATGAATAAGATTGTGGTAAATTTATGAACAGTGTGTATTAATATGCAGGTAGAAGGAGAGAATACCGGCGCTGTTTGGGCATTCATCAGTAGATCCATCGTCTTCTTTGTCAGGTTGGATGATGATGGGACGCGCTCCGAGAGTTGTGAGCAGTGCGTCCGCCGCCACGCACATGCAGCACTCGTTTTTGCTGAACAATACCACAGCATCGTCCTCTACCAGCTTATGCACTCGTTCAACCGCAGATATCGTTGGAATTGTCTGTTTAGACGCCGCCGCTCTTTCGTCGTCCCAAAAATCTCCTTTTCCCTCGTGCTGCATCATCGTGTTCATACGTTTCTCTCCTTCCATTCAAACAGATGCTGTTTTCCTGAGGTGGCAGGAGCTGTCTCAAAGAAGCAAAGCATTGATAGAGGAGAGAGGTGGGAAGTGTTGGGCTTATATAGCTTACCTTGTGCCATCTTCATGTAGTACGATACACTTACCCTATTAAAATGTCATTGGCATAATGCAAGGTGCCCGACAGACCCCCAAATGGCCGCTGGTTAGAAAAGCTTTCTTGGAGTTGTGTTTCTCAATGTATAAATTTCTTTGTGGCGGTGATGGTGGTTTTCATTGTCATTTTCTCATTAAAAAAATGAGATGAAGTTACAATGTATACGTGTAACACGATTAGTACAATAATCTTAAATATATTTATCTAAAAAATGGTATATGTGTCATCAAAGACTAGTATACATCTCTTAAATATATTTATCTAAAAAATGATATACGTGTAATCAACGATTAGTTTAGATATCTTAAATATATCTATCTAACAAATGCAAGAGATGACGATATGGAGCTATTTTATTTACTTCAAAAGTTATTTTATTTGTTATAGTTAACTAATTAAGTTTTTTAATCTTAAGTTAACAAATCAAAATATTTTCTTAAAAAAAGATAAGAGATATAATTTGCAACTATTTTACTTTTTTTTATTAGATTAAAACTAAAAGGCCAATACCCATTACAAAGTATAAAAATGCAAGAGATGACAATATGGAGCTATTTTATTTACTTCAAAAGTTATTTTATTTGTTACAGTTAACCAATTAAGTTTTTTAATCTCAAGATAACAAATCAAAATATTTTCTGTAAAAAATTAAGAGATATAATTTGCAACTATTTTATTTTCCCTCAAAATTATTATTATTACTTTGGAACTATTTTACTTGTTTTGATTAGATTATAAAAATGAGATATAGTTACAATGTATATGTGTAACACATTTAGTATAGATATCTTAAATATATTTATCTAAAAAATGGTATACGTGTAATCAAGGATTAGTATAGATATCTTAAATATATATATCTAAAAAATAGTATGCATGTAATCAAGGATTAGTATAGATATCTTAGATATATTTATCCAAAAAATAGTATACATGTAACATGATTAGTATATATATCTTAAATATCTTTATCTAAAAAATGGCATGCGTTTCATCAAAGGCTAGTATGCATATCTTAAATATATTTATCTAAAAAATGATATAGGTGTAATCAAGAATTAGTATAGATATCTTAAATATATTTATCCAAAAAATAGTATATGCATTAGTATAGTATAGATATCTTAATGTATTTATCTAAAAAATGCAAGAGATGACAATATGGAGCTATTTTATTTACTTCAAGAGTCATTTTATTTGTCATAGTTAACCAATTAAGCTTTTTAATCTCAAATTAACAAATCAAAATATTTTCTTAAAAAAAGGTAAGAGATATAATTTGCAACTATTTTATTTACCCTCAAAATTATTATTTTTACTTTGGAACTATTTAACTTGTTTTGATTAGATTAAAACTAAAAGGACCAGTACCCATTACAAAGCAGAAAAATGCAAGAGATGACAATATGGAGCTATTTTATTTACTTCAAAAGTTATTTTATTTGTTACATTAACCAATTAAGTTTTTTAATATTAAGTTAACAAATTAAAATATTTTCTTAAAAAAAGTAAGAGATATAATTTGCAACTATTTTATTTACCCTCAAAATTATTATTTTTAGTTTGGAACTATTTAATTTTTTTCGTTAGATTAAAACCAAAAATAACAATGCACAAGTCATTCTTTCAATCGGAGCAGAGAACTGAGAACAAAGACATCTACAACAAAAACAACCCCAACAAGAAATTGATGCAAAAACCAAGAGAGAAAAATATACATTATTCTTTTTAATCTCAAATTAACAAATCAAAATATTTTCCTAAAACATTTTTAATTTATTATTACACCTAATTTGTATTAAACCTACTTTGTATTAAATTTTGAGTTGTTTTCTTAACCAAAATAGTTAGAGTTAAATGTATATTATTTCTAATACTACCCCAAATAATCACACACCCTTGAAATAAGTATAAATTTTCATTTTATTGTTTAAAATGTACTATATGCAATACAATGAGAAAGGAGATAGGGTGTTCACAAAAAAGGGGCGAGTGGTAAGAAGGCACACCCCGAAAGTCACATGGGCCCAGCCCAGAAAAACCAAAAGATCAAATGTCACATGGGCCTAGCCTAGAAATTAAACAAAATAATGAAAACTAAGTAGCTAAAGCAGTGCCAGTAGATCTTGGGGGATCTTGGTCATCCAGATGTTTCCCCCATACATCAGTGGGGTTAGGAGTGATGTCAGAAGGAGCACCCCAACCATGATCATTCTTTTCTTCTTCTTTATCTTTATCCTCACATCGAGGCGAGATTGCAAGAGAAAGCCGCAGAAAGATTTTGCTAGTGGAGGGCCAACCAGAGCTAGAAATAGGAGGAGCATCTGAAGACCACCCATAACCGCCACCACTGTTCTTCGGCGCACCACTAGAGTGCTAGCCCTAACCAGGACATGGCGAACAAGAACGAGCCCACCTGGGAGGCCGAGAATCCCTTCGAGTAGGAGGCTGGGAGCGAGCCCACGTGGAATCACTCTGCTTCCGGCCTGAGAGGGCAATTGGCCGCAGGAGGAGGAGGGCGAGTCAAGAATCCGAGCCACAATACAAGGGGCATTACCTTAGTGGTCTAGGAGAACCTGCAGGTGAGCCACTTCCAGTGCAACCTTGTTGGCTTGCACTTGAATATGTAACATTATATTAGAACATATAACTGCTTTAGCATAAAGAGACACATTAATATCTAAATGTGAATGAGCAAAAATACAAGTATTTCTATCTTTCCAGATATTGAAGAGGATTTCCACTCTAAAAGTGTGCCAAAGTTGGGTGAACTTAGTTGAGGTTCCAAGTGGGTCCCCCAGTAGAACCATATGCCACAAAAAGGGGTCAGGCCTAAAAGGCTGAAAGAAATCATGAATCCAAGTCCAGAACTGCTAAGCTCTGGGACAAAACCAAAAAAGGTGCTTGAAGCTTTCAGGCTGCCCACAAAATAGGCAGCGAGGGTCAGAGACCCCCAAATGAACCAGCCGAGAGCCCATAGGCAAGCCTTGGAAAAGAATACACTGAGCAAAGTGGGCCAGCTTTGGATTAACAATTGCAGACCAAATGGCATCAAACCTCCTACGCCAAGTAAAGGCCGAGGAGTTAAGAAACCACCACTGGTTCAAAGAACTAAGCATAGGGAAATGGGGTGAAAGCCACCTGTAACCAAGCTATGGCTTGTAGCTCCTTAGAGGAGTATCTGGAAACCATTTCTAGTCTTTCCACCAAGGCTTGTGCCCACGAATGCCAACTTTGTGAAGAATTTCCACCAGAATGGCATTCACCAGCCTGTCAAAAGTAGGGCAATCTTGGTTTTGAAGGCTGTAATGGGTTTTAAAAGCATCCCACTACAAAATACTCATGGTAGGCCAGTGGAAGAGCTGGTGCAAAGTCCGAATGCCCTTCTTATGAAATTAGAGAGCTTTGAGCTAAGGCGACTTGGCCAGGGGTTGACCATTCTGAGCTAGAAGGGGAGACCACCAAAGATTATGCTGGTTGATGGAAATCCCATCATGAAACCCAACCCCAGCCTAATAGAGCCAAGGCTTGATAGTTTTCCAAGAGTTCCAAATGCTTTTAGCCACAAAGGAGCACATAATTTGAACTGACTCCCTCATAACTAGAAGGGTTTGGAAGCTGATTCCTTTCCAGGCAGGTCTGTGAATAGGAAACTCAAATTGGATACAATGCTTGATGAGAATTTTTCAGGCTTCACCCCTAGTAAGCGCATGGATGATCCATTTGACACAAAGAGCAGTCCCTTGTCGTTGAGTGGAAAGCAAGCCAAGCCCTCCCGAATCCTTAGGGAGACAACAAAATTCCCAAGCGACCCAATGAAAGCCCTTATGGGTCTCAGTAGAGGCCCAAAGAAAATCAGAGAGCAACTTCTCAAGCCTACTGTAGGCTGCTTTAGAAGGAGCCCAATAGGAAGAATAGTAGACGTGGGTGGTAGCCAAGATTTTAGAGCACACCTAAAATTTGCTAGCCAGGGAGAGAGGCTTGGTAACCCAATAGGCCAGCTTCTGTTCAACTCTAGAGAGCACGACTTGCCAGAGCTCCCGAGGGGAAGCCTGGAAGGAAAAAGGAATGCTCGAGAATTGAAAGATTTCACCCTGACCAATCCATTTCTAGTTATAAGGTTGAAGCCACGTAGGAGTGGGGAGCACTGACTGTCTGTAGCACAAAGTTTTGTGCCATTGAATTGCAGAACCAGATGCAAGACAAAAAGTATCAAGGCATTCAAGGGCAGCAATGATCGTTCCTTCATCCTCTAAAAGAGTGAGAAAGGAGTCATCTGTGAAGTGCCTATTGACAAGCTTCTCTTGAGAGTCTGGGAGAGTGATTCCTTTAACACACTGTTGGAAGATAGCATTGGCTAGAAGATATCCAAAGCCCTCAGCAGCCAAAACATACAAAGCAGGGGCAAGAGGGCATCCCTGGCGAATAGAATGAAAAAGGCCAAAGTAGAGGACTGCTGGCCATTAATGAAGATGCAAGCTGAGGCATAAAAAAAAAGAATACGAACAAACTGTAAAAAATGGGGCCCAAAACCCAATGCCTGTAACATCGCAAGAATGAAAGGCCATTCAATACGATCATATGCTTTGGAAAACTCTATTTTAATGAACATAGTTTTCTGGTTCGAATGTCGGGCCCACTCCATGCCTTCCTAAACAACAATAATGTTATCAAGAATGAACCTGGATTTAATGAATCCAATCTGCTCGGGACACACAATCTGAGGTAAGAGGTGGTGAATTTTTAGAGCCAAGGCTTTGGCAATGATTTTATAAGAAACATTAAGAAGCGTGATGGGCCGCCAATTACAAATATCCTCTAGATCTCCAGGCTTAGGTATAAATTTAATATTGCCTTTATTTATTAAATTACCTAGAGAACTATTGTGAAAGGCTTCGAGATAAACATGATGTAGGTCACTCCCAATACAGTCCCAGAGCACTTTATAAAATTCACAAGGAAAGCCATCAATCCCAAGAGCCTTGTCATCGGCCATGGAGGAAACAACTTCCTTGAGATCATTAATTTTTAATAATTGATCACATAAATTAATCTAGGTTGAAGAAAGCCTATGTGGCACAACAACAAGGCAGCTCTAAAAGGCTTGCTGGCGTGCAGGTGTGGGGTCTTGAGCCATGAAAACATGCTCATAGTGACGCACAAAAGATTGGAGAATGTCAGGAAGCTCAGAGAGCACTTGATTACCATCTTTGATAGCCTTAATGCCTGGGGAAGAATGCCTAGCATGAAGAGCCAAAAAAATCTCTTTGGAGGCACAGTCGCCAATTTTGAGCTAGTGGAGCCGAGCCTTGATTTGAGCACCCCTGGTAGAATAGCTATCAGCCACTTGCATTTGGTGTCTTAAGTCCGCCACCCAGACTTGATGTGATGGGGAGAAAGGATAAGCCGCTAAGGCCTCTGTAGCAGCACACAAGTCAGCAGTGGTGGCCTCGTAAAAACATTGATAGAAGATAGCAAGTTGTTGCCCATAAATGAATAGGAATCACACAGTATGAATAATAGCATCATTCCACCAAACAATCCAACCCATACTACCAGAAGGATGGCACTCTAAATTCCACACTCAAAGAATGTGGGCTAGGGTGGGCTTGTGCTGGAGTAGAGACGTGTTCAAGAAGAATTGAGTCTTACACATGCGAGGCTGACAAGACGCCCACTCAATGGGAAATTGAATTGGGAAGTGATCCGAAAGGATCACATCCACTAATGGCTTCACAGGCAAGGCAAAGCTCCTAAAAGAAAAAAGGATTGTGCCGAGATCATGGCATGATCAAGGCACTTAAAGACTCTATCAGAATCAGCCTTGTAATTACACCAAGTGTGTCAGAGGGAATGAGAATGGCAGTAACCCAGATTGGGATCAAAAAGCCCCAATTTATTGCGCATATAAAACCATGCCTCCCTTTCGCCTGCAGCCCAATGAAAAGGCACAGTGCCATTCTTATCATACGCCATTTCAACCATGTTGAAATCCCCATAGAGCAACCAAGTGGCAACTGGCAAAGAGTCAGCAATCCAATACCAAAGCAAACAATGTTCCATAGCATCATTAGAGGCATAAATATTAATAATCCCAAAGGAATAGTTCTCAATATTGAGAAGAATCCAGATAGCCCGCTGGGAGGGGTCCACCCCATGGTCAACCACATAAGGAAGCAATCATGGAGCCAAAAGAGTAGCAGCTCCACCACGACTAGCCTTATGCAGAGTACAAAACATAGTATTGGCTGGCCAAATAGAGCGACAAGTCGAAGCAAGCAAAAAACCTAAAATTTTAACTTCCTGGAGACAAAGCACTTCAATTTCTGGATAATTCTTCAAAGTATTCCTCACAGAATACTTCCTTGAGAGGTCTGTGCGACCTCGAACATTCCATGAGAGAAAATTCATGGAAAATCTTCCATGCTTGCAGAATCTTGATCCTCTTCACCCAGAGAAGAGAAGCTATTCTTCAAAAACTCTTGTGGAACCGAACCCAATTGAATAGAGGGAGAAAATATTGACTTTTTTGGCACATATTCACCTTCTTCTGGTGGAGGAGACCGGCTACGAGAATACCGTTGGGTCCCCATAGTGGCGGACAAAGCTGGTTGAGCACATAAAATAGTAGCAGGCTGGGGCACATCCTTTAGCCTGGGTTGTAGAATAGTAGAAGCCACTCCTGAGGGAGTAGCGGTCCCCTTCTCTAAAGGATTTGAAACCTGCTGGGTCAGTTCTGGGGCTTTGGGAGCCGACCCAGAACTAGATGACTTATTTTTCCGGTTTGTGACCGTAGTCCACTTTGTGTTCGCCTTAGTTGAAGGCTCTATCAAACAAGGCTTTTCAGCACCCCATGGCTGAGAGATAGTATGGGGAACTGACAAAGGGCGGTCCCTGATCTTGTGATCAGCTGATTGGCACCGATAGCATGTGTTGGGTAGGTTAAAATATGTGATTTTCTGGGAGTGGCGAATATCCCCGATTTGAATGTCTACAGAATCTTTCAAATCCTTGGATAAATCAACTTCCACACAAACCCTCTTTTGAGGACGGGCTTGAAAAAACTTGTCAGGTTCAATGCAAACAACCTTCCCCAGAGAGGAAGCAATATGGTGTAAGAAGGGCACACATGGCAAGGGCAACCCGGGAAACTCAATCCAAAATGGAACATGCATTTTGGTGTCCTCTAAGACAGCAAAATCCTAGGTCCAAGACTAGAAAACCAAGAAGGAAGAATGAACATACTAGGGTCTATGACACAGAATAGCTTGGACATGATTGACTTCCACAAAGCAAAACAAAAAAAAAACCCTTGGTCAGGTTTTGGACTATATCAAGGCGGACCCCATGAGGGACCTAGGACTTGTTAACCCAATCTTTTAGCACACTTTCAGGGGGATTCCTCCCAACAAAATACCCCACAAGGGTGTGTTGTTCAAACCATTGGCATGCAGAATCAAAATCACGTAAAGGTAAAACTACATTAGCAGGGGCATCAGAATGCTTACCTCGTGAAATAATTTCAGAATAAATTTTTGAGGGCATTTCTTCGATGGGGGAGCCATTAAGCTGTGCCAATGAACTGCTAACACCAGCAAAAATTATCGGGTTAGAGCCGGTTGAAGGCATAATAAACCCCTAAAAGTGCAGTAAATGCAGTCGTACACAATGAAGGAAAGAATTTCGAGTGCAAGAAAAGCAGTATGATGCAGGAGGGGCCATGAATGACCTCAAAAAGCACAAAACCCTAGTAGAGCTCATGCACCGCTATCTCCTCAACTTCCTAAAATACTCAATAATTTTTTTCTCCCCCCGGTGTTCAACTATTTGAAATGTCTATCCAAATAAAGATGGAAAATATATTAAGAAAACCTTCGCCCTTCTCCTCAAAGCTACATATACACTATCTTGCATCTTTTCATATTACATTGGAAATTAAAATTGAAGGATACACGCGAGTCTAGCAAGCATTGAACTTGTGAGACTTCTATGAACAAAAAAACCATATATATAAATGTATTTTATGTGTATTGACACCATATCAAACTTAGTCTCCTACAATTTATGGATTGTCAAAGGTGAAGCCATGTTTAGTAGTAACTGGTAGTGAGAACATGAGTAATTAGGAGAATCAACATAAGCTATGGACCATGTGAATCCCATGGGGAACTAACATAATTTTCAAACTAAAAAATAATGAAACTCGATAGATTTAGAGGCCTACAATAAACTTTTTTGACAATCGATACATCATTATCTAATGCTCCACTGACATGACCTACAATAATATATATTGAAGGTGATTATAAATTTCAACCCAATGCACAAGATAATCATGTAAGACAACAGTTCATCATATAGGTTTGTAATAGATCTCCCTCTTGTTTTTCTACATTATCTCATACAATAGGGAATCCTAAAGACTTTAACATATTTTTGTTATGTCAAGAACAAGAAACTTGTTCATTTAAAAAAAAGGTAGGGATGAGTTGAATGTACCTTTTTATTTATTTCAAAGTAAATATTCATTACATGTCATGTAGAGCTCCAAAACACAAGTTTTTAGCTCAATATCTCTACTATTGGAGAGAAAGTTTTGAAATTGAAGCCAAGATTATTTTTTATCTTGCTACTTGAAGATATCATTTAAAGTAACAACTATATCAGTTTTGTTCAGTAATATTGATCCAAATTAAGCACTAACATACATAGGCATGTCTTCAATAAGAGAAAACTAGCCTAGATTGTCAATAAAGATAAAGGACCACCCATAAAAATAGGTTGATTTTCTATGCGAAATGCTTCACATAAATGAATATTAGCATGAGTTAATAACCTAAGATAATTGAAACCCATTTCATCAGTTTAAATGTATTTAACAAAATAAATTCTTTTGAAATATTTTAGTTTATTTCCCTTTAGGAGTATTAATCCATTTTAAAGGTATGTGTAGAGTAACATCCTATATTTTGGATGCATTGATGTTGAATGGTGTAACATTAACTTTGGATCTTGTACCAATAACTATGATTCATATGGAGGATTGCTACAAATATTCCATGACTTATTTTATGAATGAGGTATGAATTTTTTGTGTTAGTGGTATCTTACAGATCATCATCCTTAGTGAATTTTTCATATATATTTTAAATAAAAGGGATAAAATAATGTTAAATGTAACATATTTTCAAACTAAAAGTTTCATTAGGTTAATGGTTATGGCTCCCATGTGTATACCAAGTTGGTACATTGAACAATTGGGGTCTATGAAATATAGTTTTGAAAATTACAATAGTGTGAGGATGGCACATGCAACCCAATTTTGGTTGCTAAAACTCCCACTTACCAAGCATGTAAATTTTGTTAAATTCAAGAGGATCTTTTAGGTGGAGAAAATAAAGGAACTGCCACTATTGAATCACAAGAACATTCAGTAATTATACTTTAGAAATATACAATTTATCATCAAAACAAAAGGAATATTTGCATGATCCATGACCCTAGTGATACATTCTTTTATGAAACTTTCATTTTTCCTCCTAATCATCCTTTGTGTAGTTCGCTAATGATAATTTCTCATATGTATCTCTATAGTAATCCTAAAAAGAAATTTTGCCTCTAATATAGGGCTTCATGCAACTCTTTCTTGTCTGATTCCATAATAGTGTATCCCACTTTTTGGTGAAAAAGAGAAACTCAAAATTAATGATTTTAAGAATTTTTCTAATGTGTGTCTATTATATAAAAAAAAATGGTAAATAATTCAAGCATAACATTAGAAAATGAGTTAAAAAGTCATTATGGATGTGTCTTATTTCTCCCACCTTGATAAGAATTTGAATGAGTCATGTCAGGTTACCTCCCACCCTGACGTGTTGTCCCTACCTTCCCTATCTGGCTGTGAGCTGTTGGTTGACCTTTTTGTAGATGTTTCCCCCATTCTTGTAGTTGGATCTTTGGTAGGTGAGGTTGTGGTCTCTGTGAAACCTCTTGTGAGGCATGGTGTGGTTTCTTCTATTGTCAGCATTGGCTCTTTCTAGCTCTCTTTATGGATGTAGTGCGAAATATACCTCCTAGAGTGGTTGCAACTTTGATTCCACCTGCTACAAAGGTTTGCGAACCTCCTATGGTGATTGTAACTATAGTTGATGTTGTTAAGACTATTCAGACCTCTCTTGCTACTTCGAAGGGCCCCCTACCTTTTGTTGATGCAATGAAGACTATTCAAACTGAGGTGGGCTCTATGCATCCTTTTCGATATGCAGATGTTTCTCCAATAATCTCTCTTGGTAAGGAAGTTGCTGAAAATATTGATATTTATTCCAGGACTGGTCTTATTTTCAGATCTTTCTACCTATGGCATTCCCTCCCTAATTTGCACCTTTGGATCACCAACCTCGTCTCGTCTAGTTGATGGTTCGATGGAGATTTATGCTTCTGCAAGGGGTTTTTTTATTGCAGGTTTTAGTTCTCTTGAGGATAGATAGGCTACTTTAGACTATGGTTTGTGGGATTAATATTCTCATCCCCTCTTCATGAGATCTTGGGTTCATTATTTTAACCTTTTGAAAGAACACTTAGGGGTATGTGCAGGATCATCATGGAAAAAACAGGCCATTAAGTGGCAGTAAAATTCAAAAAATCAGAGTTAGGCAACTTCACATAAAAATTTGAATACGTTATCTATATTATTTCAAAAATATGTAAGAATAGAATTTGTAGAAAATTGAATGTAGTTTCTAAACTACTAGGTTTCTTTTTATTTTTTAAAAATCTATCTGGTGAAAATTTTAAATTTCAATGCAGTAGTACTTAAATTATAGGGAAAAAATAAGAAGTAAGTGTCTGTCTGACCACTCTAACCACAATAAAATGATAATATTTTTTTATAAGATTTTAGATATAAGTAGGGGACTCATATCCCGATGTGATGCATATTTTTTTGTATGTTTTTTCCTAGTAAATAATTAACTATGATTTTTTTATTACAAATTTTGAAAAATATAAAAAATTGTATGTCTAACCACCTTACCTTGGTCAAAACTTCATGAAATTCAATTCTTTTTTTTTTAATCCTATAGTATGTGAATCATAGAATGTGACACATGTTTGGATTCAAAAAATGTGATACCATTTGAAAGCTATAGAATTTTTTTTAATCAGCCTATCAATCAGGACTTTAGTCGTAATTCAAATAGAAAATGAATAATAATTATTTATTAAATTCAAAGTAAAGCATAATTTATATTGGTGGAAAGCTAAAAATCTCCTTTAAAAACCCTTTTCGTTTCATCAATTTTGGGCAAAAGAAAAGTCATCAGCCACATGGGCCATCATATCACTTAGATATCACCACTTTTTGGCCCATCATAATCCTGCACATACCGTTAGATGTAGTGCCTATTTGGGTAAGATTTACTTATCTTCCCTTATAGTTCTGGTGTCCCTTTGCCTATGAGGGCATTGGTAATGCTCTTGATAGATTCATGAAAGTGGATAAAGCTTCCAAGAATTTCACTCATATCCCTTTGCTAAAATTCTGGTGGAGGTTTATTTGTCGAAGGATTTACTTGGAGAGGTTGTGCTACAGTTTAATGGTTGCTCTTGGTCTCAGATTATGGATTACTAAGGTCTTCCTTTTCACTGCAGACATTGTTTTCATGTTGTTCACTTAGCTTGTGACTATTCTCAAGGCTCCCGCTTGGTTTATTGTTCTACTTGGTGGAAGAGCTCACTCCATGAACACTTAATAGTGCTCCTTGTTGTTGACTCTATTTCTTTTGATATTTATTCAAGGCCTCCCTCTTTGAGGAAAATTAAGAGTGTTGAGGTAGTTGTTTTTGATAAAAGGGTAAAACGGGTTTTACAGGGACCCGAAACCACAAAGTTTACAAGATAGAGAAAGGACCACCAATGGTCCACCAAAAAAAAATAGCTACCCAACAAGAAATAGCAGCAATCGAACAAAAAAGACCAGGAGGGTCAAAAAGAAAAAGACAGCAGAAGAACACAGGATTATTTCAAAGACCGAAGGATAGTCTCAGTCTCTACCTCCAACGCTTGCATATAAATGACCCTCTGTTTGAAAGTCTACACCATTTTTGGGGTTAAGGGAGTCTTTCGCTTCAAATTAGCTCTGGTTCTTCTAGATATACCACCATTAGTTTCCTAGCTTTTTTCTTCAGTGTCATCAAGATTCACCACCAAGGAACCCTACTAGGCTTTATCAAGTTTTTCGGTCATAGCGTTGATTATTATTGCATTATGTCTTGCTATTCTATGGTTCTGTTCAGCAATAGTTTTGATTTTGATTCTTAAGCCCTCAATCTCATTATCTGTAGTCCTCTAGCTATGGACTGTACCTTTCTTGTCCAAATCCACAATCTTGACTCCCATTTCCTCAATTTTGCTTTGCAGGGCCTAGTGTTTGATTTTAAGCTCGTTAATTTCGAAGAAGGTCTAGTCCAGGATTTTAGAGTGGGTTTCAGAGTTGATTTTAGCCAGATAAAGGAAATCCAGGGATGGATCTTTACCAACATTAATAGGGGAGTCGGCATTCTGTAAGTCAGGGGCAGGGCCCTCACAGTGCTCAGAAGTATAAGCAGCGACTTCCTCCGACTTAGAAGACTCTTCAGAATAAGAAACAAGACTTTTAGCCTGGGTGGACTTGCCCGCAGGGCTATTCTTAGGAGGAAGACGGATGGGCTTAAGCGCACTCCAAATTTTACTCGAGTTCTTGGAAGGGCAAGCTTGCAGACTAGGGTCTTTAGGCCCAGTTTTAGGGCTAGGCATATAATCCAAGCCACTGGGCTTAGTATCCTCACTGCCAATATTAGGGTTGGCTTCTGAGGTAGCAGGGGCGTGCTCATGCAAATAATCAACAATGAGCTTGATTAAACTAGTATGGAGGATAGGGAATCTTTTGGGATTCTTTTTGTTATCCTCCAAGCTTTTCTTTAGAGAGCAAAAAAGATAGTAAGGAATAGAAACCCTAACCTTATGGCAAAAATGGTTGAGGAGGGTGAAGTGGTACCCGTAGACTTTAGTGAAGCAGCCATCCACAGTGATATATTCCATGATGGCCCGAAGCACCTTCCGCCATATAGAATCGATGGAATCAACATCAAAATAGTTGTTCGCTATTTTAATCAAGTTCTGCTTCTCCTTATCATTTTTTAGGAATCTGATAACAGCTTCATCCAAAACAGCCCTGTCCCTGAAAAACTTCTTACCATCCATAGGTAAACTAGTGACTTTGGCAATTAAGTCTTCGTTGAGCTCAACATTACTCCCAAATAGAGTTAGATTTCCATCATGCCAGTTCTTGGCAAAGAGCTTCGTTGCCTCCATATCAGAACCATGAAGCTTCTCCAGAAAGAGTAACAGACCTCTGCTTTTTATCTTGTTCCATACCTTTTCATTTTTCATGTGGATATCGTAGTTGTCTGGCTCAGATCACTTTCTATCCCCACCCATATTGGCTGACATAGAGAGAAAGAAGCAAACACAGTCCTTTCTAAAATTGGCCCCGCCAAATCTAAACACCCATAAAGCATGCGGGGTAAACTTACAATTTACTCCACCGGGCTCGGTACCATACAATCTAATGATTGTGATGTGAGATATCCGACCTATCCTCATTGAAGGGCTAGCACGACACCTTACCATGTGATCTATCATAGTTTAATAGGGCGCAGACTTCAACATTTAGATCGCTATAATTTAGCCAAGTACACAAATCTTCACGCTTAACCCCTTCATTAGCAAAAAAGTCTGCAACAGCATTGGCTTCTCTATAGGCATGTGTTATTTTAACTTTTTCAAAACTATCCAATTTCAGTTTAGCTTCATCTATCCAAGATTTGATGGTCCACAAGGGAGGAGACATGCCACGGAGGTAGTCAATTATGTTTTTGGAATCACCTTCCAACCATAAATTTTTAATATTTAGGCTTTGGGCTAGGTTTATAATATGGTAGGCACCAGCTGCCTCTGCCAAATTATTAGTTTGAGAGCCAAGAGGAGAGGTCGTTGCACCCATGAAATTTCCATAGGTATCCCTTATAACTCCATCACAACCCACCACCCCCGGATTACCTTTAGCCACACCATCAAAGTTAGGTTTGATCCACCCATCGGGCAGAAAAGTCCAACAAACTCCCACTCTGTCTTTTTTAATCTTCGTTGTAAAACTAGACAGAATGGGGAGTATGTTCCAATTCTTAGCAATGCCAAGATCATAGTTCAAAAAATCAACATTCAGAATCTTTCTATCCTTCTAGGCCACAACACTGAGATTTTCCTTTAGATTCCTAACAATATTATCAAAGACCTGATCTACAGGGGCTTCTTTGTTCCTAAAAATTCTATTGTTGTGTTCTTTCCAAATGCCCCAGGCAATATGAGGAAACGAAAGCTCCCAAAAAAACCGAAGCAAAGGGTTCCTTGTTAGTGCTTTCCATTGGATGAAGAGATCTTCTATGAGCCAAAGAAAAACCTAGGAGAGATTCCAAAAACTGTTAAACTTATTTCAAATAGAGGCAGCGAAAGAGGAATGAAGGAATAAATGATTACCTAACTCAGCATCCATCTTACAAGGACAACATCTATTGGGGATTTGAAATCCCTGTTTACACAGGTTGTCAGTTGTTAACAGCTTGTTTTGAAGAAGAATCCAGAAAAAGATGTTAATTTTAGGAATCAGATTATTGCACCAGGCTTTAGACCAAAAGGGAGGATGATCCCGAGAAGAGATGAACTTAGCGAGAAGAGATGAACTTAGCAAAGGAAGAAGACACCAAAAAATTACCTGAAGGGTTGTCGAACCAAACTGCACGGTCTTCCAACTACTCAGAACTAAGTTTAACAACCAATAGGGAAATCTGGATCGGGGCCAGAGCTTGACTTACTCCGTATAAGTCAACCCATATACCATTCTCACTGTAATCTTTCACAAAAGTACCAAATCTAGCCTTACAAATCACAGTCCAATCTCTGAAGGGATTGATATTTATCAGATGATCCTTGAAAAGCCATCTGTCTTCCCAAAATCTAGTACTATTACCATTCCTAACATGCCAACCAAAGCCTTCCTCCACAATCTTTTTTCCAATAATTAAGTTGTTCCAACATATGGATCCTTTTGGAAGAAGGTGGGGATCCATATTAATAATCGAAGAGCAATTGTTATCCAAATATTTACCAGCCAAGATATCAATCCACTCCCCGGAGGAAGAGAAGATTCTCCAAATTTACTTAGCCAAAAGGATTTTACTAATAGATCTAATTCTTCTAAGCCCAAGTCCACCGTTATTTTTAGATCTACAGACCAAATTCCAATCAATTAAAGGAATTATTTTATTTTCCTCAACACCTGACCAAAGAAATCTTTTTTGAATTTTTTCAATAGTATCAGCATATTTGGCAGGGATCTTAAAAAGGCTCAGTGCATAGATAGGGAGGTTTGAAGGGTGGCTTTGAGGAGCTGAAGCTTACCAGCTTGGCTAAGCAGAGCATCTTTCCAACCAACAAGCTTTTTGCTAAATCTATCCACCAACGAAGACCAGAAAGCATCAGGAGGTTTCAAACTTAAAGGAAGACCCAGGTAGGTGGCAGGAAGGGTATCCACCTTACAATCCAGAATCCTAGCGATTTTAGTCTGACAATAAGCCGGAGTGTTGAAAAAGAACAGCGAGCTTTTTTGACTATTGATCAGCTGTCCTGAAGCTCTCCCATACTTATCAAGTTGTTGTTTAATAGATTTAGCTTCATTCATAGAAGCCTTACCCATAAGCATAGTATCATCAACGAATTGTTGGTGAGAACACACCAAGTTGCCTGAGAACGGTCTGAACCCAGAGATAACATTACGGTCAATCAGTTTTTTCAAGTTCCTACCAAGGCTTTCAGCCATAATAGTGAATAAAATAGGAGAGATAGGGTCACCCTATCTAAGACCTCTGGTGCTCTAGAAAAAGGAGTTCAGGGAGCCATTGATCATAACCGATATGGAAGTTGTGGACACTAGTTGTTCCACCAATTGAACCACCCTATTATTAAAACTGAAGGCCTTCAAGATTTTAAATAAAAAGACCCAATCCACTCTATCATAGGCTTTTGAAATGTCGAGCTTTAAGAGAAAACCTTCAGTCTTCGATTCAACAAGGGAGTGAATGTTCTCATGAACCGAAACAATCTAGTAGAGAAGTTTTCTGCCAAGGACAAGTCCATTCTGTTGAGGGGAGATCAAGGAAGGCAAAAAAACTAGGATTCTAGAGGTTAAAACCTTAGAAATGATCTTGTAAATAGAATTACAAAGACTAATAGGTCTAAAGGCCTCAAAGTTGTCAACTCCAGGTTTCTTGGGAATGAGGACCAAGAAAGTAGCATCAAGTTTTTTTAAAAGACATCTAGCTCTAAAAAATTCCTTAATAGCATTAACCACATCCTCTTCAACCAAATCCCAGAACCGTTGAAAGAAGAACAGAGGAAAACCATCGGTCCCTGGAGCTTTATTCCCATCAAAGGAAAAGACAACCCTATTAACTTCCTCGTTGGTGGGGATAGCAGTCAAAAAAGAGTTTTTTTCCTGGGTAATAATTCTTGGTATAGCTTCCACCAATTGATCTTGTTCAGTTTGGTTTATTTCAGAGCTAGTAAACAGGAGAAGTTTAAAGAAGGAACCCGCCTGCCTCCTCATATCTTCATCCTTAGAAAAAATGGTTCCATTCATCTCAATTTGTGATATTCTATTAACAACTCTATGTTTAGAAGTCGAGAGGTGAAAAAACCTGGTGTTTCTATCTCCGATGGATAGCCAAAGAGTTCTAGATCTTTGTCTCCAAAACTCCTCCTCCTTCCCAATAAGGTCATGCATTTTCTTAAGGATCTCATTCTCTTTTTCCTTATTATCATTCAAGTAACCCTTATTCTAGATTTTGAATTGAATGGCTCCTAGATCCATCTGAAGTTCATATTTGATCTTGAATATGTTCCCAAAAGAACTCTTTTTCCATTCTTTAAGCTTACACTTCACTTCCCTTAATTTTTTGGCAACTCTGAACATAGTCATTCCTTGAATACTTATATTCCACCATTTCTTTAATTCCTCTTTAAAATTAGGATGGGAGATCCATATATTTTCAAATCTGAAAGGGGTGTTCCTCTTCATTTTAATAGGATCCGTAGTAAGACTAATAGGAAAATGATCAGAACCTATTCTAGTAAGACCTTTCAAGGAGCAGAAGTAGTCAAAATACCAATGACTAGAGATCAGAGCTCTATCAAGTCTAACCTGTATAAGGTCCATCCCTTTTCTGCAATTAGACCAAGTGAAGGCAGCTCCAAGAAGGTCCAAATCTATCAGTCCTTGAGTATCAATAAAATTCTGAAGGTCCTCCTTACTTTCCAGGTTGATTTGGGATCCCCCGAATTTCTCGCCATTCATTAAGGGAGTATTGAAGTCCCCCATAACAATCCAAGCTTCTTTATCAAAAATTCTTCTAATGGAAGCTATTTCCAACCAAAACGATTTCCTCAAACCTTTACCATTAGGAGCATAAATGTTCGTTTGAATCTAGCTGAAGTTATCTCTTATATGAGTGAATCTAGTAACTATGTGATTCAGACCTTCCAAAATTGGATCCCCCTTGATGATGTGGCAATTCCAGTAAGTAGCAATGCCACCCGAAGCACCATTAGAATTATTACCCTGGTTACATTAGTATTGAAAGAGTTTCAATTTTTCAATTTTCTCCTTAGGCATTTTAGTTTCCTGAATCAAAAGAATATCTGGTTTGTGATCTCTAACAAAGTTGCGTAGAACATCTTGCTTGTGGGGGCTATTGAGACCCCTAATATTCCAGGACATAATCTTCATTATTTACTAGGGGAGTTAAGACACTCCGGGATGGTTTTCTAAGACCCATCCGCTATTTCCTGAAAGCTATTCAACTCCTTTTTCTTTTTCAAAGACTTTTTTCCTTTTGAGTTTTTTGGTGCACCACAATCAGCCTTGCCTCTTGATGTGGTTGAGATGCTACTTGGGGTCTTCCCTTTCTTGTTTTTTCCATTCTTCTTCTTTAATATATTCTCTTCTTTATCAGTCTCTTCTTGGCTATCCGTTTCTCTGCTGGATTCCCAATCCTTATCATTTGGTAATCTTTGTTCCCAAGGTAGAGTATCCATATTTCCATTCTCCTGACAACATAAAGCATTACTGGATAGGTTTGCTGAATGATCCTGATTATCAAGGGCATCAACAGTCCCAATTACTGAACTGGTCTCCAAAGGATGTTCCACACCCAAAGGGGCTGGAGAGCCAACAAACAAGGGGAGAGGTGGAATGTTCAATACCAAGGATAATCCAGCACTGGGAATATCCTCCAAACTCAAAAACTCATCATTTCTATTAGAAGGGACGGTCTTTTGGGAAAAGGAAGGAGACAAGATCCGATCTCCTTTCACAGCTTGGGTGTCCTCAACAAAATCTCTAACCATGGAAACTTCTGGATTATGAGGCTCCAAAGGGATCTCACCTTTGTCCTCCAAACCCACTTCAGTCTCTATAGTAACTATTAGATTATCAGCTTCCACCACCAGCTCCTACTCTTTATTCTCCCTACTTCCTTCTCTAGAGTCATTCTTCTTTTTTTTCCATTCATTTTTCCCCTGTTCAGCTGGCTTGCCTTTCTCCAAGGCACCATTAAGAGGGCATTTTTTTTCCCAATGTCCAAATTTCCTACACTTGAAGCAAGTGAAAGGGATTGTTTCAAATTCTATGCTCTATTCTCAGGAGCCCAACTTCAAATTTATCTCAATCGATGAGGGTAGATCAACTTCCTAAGGGACCACCATGCAGATCCTTGCAAAGACCAGTCTCTTTCTAGCGGTTGTCATTATGTCAATCGAGAAGAGCTCATCGAAAGAACTAGCAATACCCAAGAAGACATCTTCGCTCCAATATTCCAAAGGCAGGCCAAGAAGTCTGACCCAGACTAGAACATTCTCAAAAATAGAGTATGATAGATCCAAATGGGAAGACCATTTCTTAAGAGCCAGGGACGATTTTCCTATCACCCAGGGACCACCACCTCTCATAGCCGTAATATCCTCTTTGCAGGTGAACTCAAAAGATAAAAAACCCTTAGGAAGAGCAGCAATAGAGATTTTCCCACTGGTTCTCCATTTATTTTTAACAAAATCCCTAACTACTTCAATATTTGGTCTAGGACCCATAAACTTTCCAACCAAAGTTCGTTCCATTAAGGCAATGTTATGATCTATAATCAAATCAAGGATCGAAATAGCAAACTTACCTCCAACAGGGGAAGAGATATTTAGCACCGGAGGGAAGGACGACTTTCCATTAGGTTTTACCCTGAAAAGCGAGGTCCAGGTTTTATAGTTGCCTCCAAGACCGCTAGTGGTCCCCACACCCCCACAAACCTTATCGGTTTTTTTGGTGGGAGAAGAAATAGTGACAACAGCTGAAATTTCATTTCCCCCAGGGTCCACCTATATTTTGGCACCGGAATCCACCTCATCCTAATCATCCTTACCTTGCTTCTGACTCGAATCTAGCTCCTGATTCGACCTTGCTTCACTCCCAGATCCGCCACCTTTCCTTTGAAAATCTGAATTCGATTTCTCCCACCCGTGACCACGCCCATGATCACTCCCGCCCATGTGATCGCTCCAACCCATCTAAGATAAGATTGAGGTAGTTGTTGCTCCTCTAGTGGTTTATTTAGTATCTCTAGCTTCTTTTGTTGATGTTCTTTCCCCAGTGGTTTCAGCTGCTCTAATTCAAAACAAGGATTTCTCGTTTATTGTGTGTGTTGCCTGGTCTGAGCCCTTACCTCTCTAATTCCTATTGTTGATGGTGTTGTTCCTCTAGTGGCTTCTATTGTTTTGGTTCAACAATCATTTTTTCCCTCTGAGGTGTGTGATGTCTCTTTTGAGGCTCCTCCTATTCATGTTTCTAATCTAATTTGTGATACTCCATAGATAGTTGTGCAAAGGAAATAGAAATGTACTCATAAAAAAGTCTCTAATGAGTTTCCTTTGAAGGATAAGTTGTTGGTTTCAATCTTTGGCACTTAAACTATTTTTCTATGTTTGGATGCCTTTTTTAATTGGTCCTAGTGGCTCTATTCTTACTACTGGTATGTTTTTCGTTGTTTTTCTCCATGACTTGTTCTTGTTTTGACCAGTCTACTTTTTGGGGTTGTTCTACCCAATTATTAGATCTATATGGTAATTTCCTTTGCTATAAAAGGGCTCAGGGCCCTTTCAAAAGGTCCCTACTTACTTTATCAAAAATATTAACAAATGAGTTGTGATATTTTCTATGTAGATTCAAGTTGTTATTTTTAATAATTATTTCCATTATTTTTAGTTTAACTTTTTATTCAATTCTTATTTTTCTATTATATTTTATTAAAAACAAGTTATCTCACATAACTTTCAATACATAAAAAAAAATAGTTTCTTAGAACTAGATCATTATCTCTAGTGTCTGGTGTACAAATATTTTTTAGTCATTTTTATTTATTATTAATTTTTGAACTAGTATGAACAAAAAATTTAGACCTATATTTTTTGTAAAAGAAATTCTCTTAGGATATAATCAAAACTACTTTTTCATTTTTCATTAAACAAGGACATATATGTAGAATGCAAAGAATTTTTAGCTGACAGGTTATTTGTGTGAACTTTGGTTGGAATTTTCATTAGCCTTCCTAGTTTCTAAGGTTTTCGGTGTCAAGCTGCCGGTCGGGAAAAAGGTGGCGAAGGTTTTTTATTTTTTAATTAAAAGAATTTGGTGCACCAATAGAGAATGCCAACATAATTAAATAGTGGATGGCATCAACATTAATTATTGTATGGTTTTTGTGTAGTGGCAATGGTTGTAAGTAACACTTTCCTTTTAAATCCTTATAGAACATAGCGAATGCATCAACAATTTTTGATAAGGCATTGTCGGGTGTTGTTCTATGGCTTTAACTTGTATCAAAGCTGTGAGTGAAGAGGGCAAGATTCTGTGAAGGTGCAAGTGCGATTATCCATTGTGGAATTTTTGTGAAGGTGGTTGGAGGTTATTTTATGTTTTTTGCATGGGCCGATGGTCGCAAAAGCAATACAAAAGTGTCAGGTTTGATAATTCTTTGCCCATTTTTTGTAGGCAGTGGAGAAAGAAGGGATTAGAGAGAATGGAAGTGAGAAGAGGTGTATTTGAAGCAAGTGGGAAGAGGTGCATATTGTAAAAACCCTTTCTAGAGTATTTTGAAACTAGTTTATGTTATTTTCCTAATGGTATTGTAGATTGTTATTTTGTAGCTTAGGCTATATTGTTTCATTGATGGTTTTCATGTAGTCATGATGGGTGGAAGGCACTATTGTTTATTCTTGTGTTGGTTTGTTACTATGAATTCATGTGTTTTTTGTGGGTTTTTTGACCTGGGTCATTGTTGAAACCAATATTATTTACATTTTACATTATTTTCCAAAGGGCATTATTGATTTTTTCTATAGCTTAGGATATATTGGTTCATTGATGGTTTTTTCGTGTAGTCGCAATGGGTGGAAGGCAATATTGTTTATTTTGCATTGGTTCGTTATTGTGATTTCGTGTGTTTTTTGTGGGTTTTTTTCACCTGGGTCACTATTGAAACCAATATTGTTTATGGTTTCTATGTATTCATGATGGGTGGAAGGCAATATTGTTTGTTTGTGCATTAGTTTGTTACTACATGAATTCATGTGATTTTTGTGGGGTTTTTCAATTGGGTCACTGTTGAAACCAATATTATTGCATTTATGGTTTATGTTTTGTGGTGAAGGTTTTGAATCAGTTTGTTAGTATGAGATTTATTTTTTTTGTGGGTTTTTCCATCTGAGTCACTATTTAAACCAATATTATTTTATTTATGGCTTTTGTTTTCTGGCAATGGTTGTAACACAATAAATAGTTAATGTTATAAAATTTATGTTGTTTTCTATAAGTCATTATTAATTGGTTTTCATTTTATGGTGAAGGTTTTTAATTGGTTTGTTATTGTGAGCTTTTTGTGTTTTGTGCGTTTTTCCATCTGGGTCACTATTGAAACCAATATTGTTTCATTTATGGCTTCCACTTTTTGGCGATGGTTGTAACATAATAAAATAGTTTATGTTATATAGTTTATGTTGTTTTCCATAAGGCATTGTTGATTGTTGTTCTCTAGCTTAGGCTATATTGTTTCATTTATGATTTTTGTTTTTTGGCGATGGTTGCAACAAAATGAAATAGTTATTGTTATATAGTTTATGTTGTTTTCCATAAGGTAGTGTTGATTGTTGTTCTCTAGCTTAGGCTATATTGTTTCCTTTTTTATAAGGTTCTACTAAAAAAAGACTATATAGTTTGTTGAAACTAATATTATTTGATTTATGGTTCAACTTTTGTAGTGATGGTTTTGCATGGGTTTGTTGTTGTGATTTTTTGTATTTTGTAGGTTTTCCCATCTGGGTGATTTTTGATACCAATATTGTCTCATTTATGGACTCCATTTAGTGGTAATGATTGGAATACAATAAAATAGTTAATGTTATGCAGTTCATCTTGTTTTGCATGAGGCATTGTTGATTGGTCTTCTCTAGCTTAGGTTGTATTGTTTCATTTATGGCTTTCATTTTGTGTCAATGGTTGCAATGTAGTAAAATAGTTAATGTTATAAAGTTTATTTTATTTTCCATAAGGCATTGTTGAGTGTTGTTCTCTAGCTTTTGATACACAGTACAATAGTAAGTGTTATAGAGTTTACGTTGTTATCCATAAGGTATTGTTGACTATTGGTGTATAGCTTTGGCTATATTGTTTCCTTTCCGATAAGGTCCAACTGAAAAAAAAAATTACTAGGTTTTTGTTGAAACCATTACTGTTTCATTTGAGGTGTGAGTGTGTATGCCTGCATATTCATTTCCAACATGTATCTTTGAGGTCATGTGTTTATCTATTTATAAATATGTCCAGTTTTTAATATCAATATAGTATTTGCTTCTTGTGTAGTTTTATTGTCGCATATTCTTATATATCCATAATTGTTGTTTTCTATTTTAAATGTTTATATGTATGTGTGGGTGTCTATGTGTGTATATGGTTGTTTCCAATAAGGTGTTATTCAAGAAATATCATACTCCATCTTAGCTTCTCTAGTTCATGACATCCTCAAGTTTTCTGGAGAAATGATAACAAAAATCAATATACAATAGTTGAACATACATTCTAAAGTATTAAAACCATGATTCTTAAGAAGATCATCCATTTAGATTTATTTTGATTGATTAAATTTTTTCTTGGTTTGGATGGTTGTTTTTGCTAATGATTGTGATAATTGATGTTCAATGTTGAGTTTTTATGTGATCGTTGTGTTTTTTGTGTCATCATATTGTTGTTTTTCTATTGGTTTAAGCTCAAAGTTCATTGCCCCCAATGAGTTCAGGATTTTTCCCCCAAGCTAGGGTGAGACATGACCACAATGCCAAGATATGTACATGAGTTTCCTTTCGATAGATAGGAATAATGATAGCAAAAATGAATGACCGACACATGCTCCAATAAACGGAGAAGCTAATCTATCACAAATAGCACTTGTTGCCAGGTTTTCACTAGTTTTTATTGGACTTTTTCAAATTTTCAGATTTTTTTGCTATAACTAAGAAGCTTGTTTGTGAGGTTTTCATCAAGGCAATAGTTTTTTTGATTTTTCACTCTTTTTTTTTGTATTTTCTCTTTTTCTAATTTTTTTACTATATTTTTTTGCATTTTTTTTTTGCCTTTTTTTAGTACTTTTACCATGCACTGGATAAGCTAGGTATAGAAATTTTTGTGATGCATACTATTAATAGGTTCCTCAAACATGTCCCCTTTATGTGTAGACAACTTATATGCTCCCGATCCATAGACTGATACAACAACAAAAGGACCTAGCCAGTTTGGTTCAAATTCTCCTTTCTTTTCCCTATCTTGTTGATTTTGAGGATTCTTTTTCATGACCAAGTCACCAACCTAAAATTTTCTTGGTTTTACTCTGATTATAGCTTCTTGGCATTGTCTTTGATAGGATTTCAAATGATCCACAACTTTGTAATGACGTTCATCCAACAGTTCTAACTCCTGGAGTCTAGATGCTCTACAATCTTCCTCTGAAATGATCCCCTTCAAGGATACCTGGAGTGAAGGTAACTCAACCTCAATTGGTAAAATGGATTTTGATCCATATACAAGGGTATAAGGTGTATCTCATGTTCGGGTGTGGATACTAGTTTGGTATTCCCACAAAGCAAGGTTTAGATGAGCATGGCAGTCACGTCCAACATCATTGATAGTTTTCTTTAAGATTTTCAAAATGGTCTTGTTTGAGGCCTCTGCCTAGCCATTTCCTTAAGGGTAGTATAGTGTGGAAAATCGATGCTAGATATGAAACCTTTCATAAAGTTCTTGGGTGTCCTAGTTCTTGAAAGGTCTACCATTGTCTATGAAAATTAACTAAGGAATTCCATACTAACAGATAATATACTTTAGCATGAAGGAAGCAATTTTTTTTCTAGTGATTATGGTTAATGGAACTACTTCAATCCACTTTTTAAAATACTCTATGGCTGTGATGATGAATGAGTTTTACCTACAAGATCCAATCCCCATTGATAGAAAGGCCATGTTGATGCAAATGGTTGTAGCTCCTACACTAGTGCATGTATCATATTTACATGGACCTAACATTTTTTGCATTTCTTGACAAATTGAAAAGACTTCTTCTCCATATTCAGCCAATAATACCCCAAGTGTAAGATTTTCTTAGCAAGAGTTAGTCCACTTGAATGAATTCCACAAATACCTTCATGAACTTCACATAAGGTTATTTTAGATTCATTACATTCAAGACAACAAAGATTATTACCATCAAGACCTCGACGATAAAGTGTGTCATTTATCAGGGTGTGTTGACCCGCTTGACAGATGAAATTACATTTTTTGGTTTTAGGATAGATAGGGAGGAGGGGTATTGTCTCTCAAATAAGTATAGATATTCCCATAAATTTGGGACTCAGTGTGAACTAGATGGCATATGACTTGGTATTTCAGATTAGCGTAACCAACATTCAACACTTATTCCACCATGAACTCATAATGGCTTAATTTTTTCGGTATCTATAGAAGAGAAGCAATTGTTGCCATGGAATCAACAACTTTGTTATCCACTCTAGGAATCTGTTCAAATTTGATCTCAACAAAGTACTTTTTGAAATCATCCACCATTCTCTTATACAACATCAACTTGTCATCTTTTGTCAGATAATCATCATTAACCTAATTAATGACCAATTGGGAGTCTCCATAGACTTGTAACTCTGTGATATTCCATTTGACTACTACTTTAATACCAATCATGAGTGATTCATACTCAACCATGTCATTTGTTGAAGGGAACATGAGTCTGGAAGATTTCAGGATGGTATGTCCTTGAGGTGTGACAAATAAGATCCTAGCACCTGACCCGTGTTGTGTGTAGGACCCAACAAAGTATAAAATCCACTATTGTGCTATCATGGTGAGAACATCAACATCTGGAAACACAATATGCATTGGATGATCATCTTGCAGTGGTGCTTTGACTAACTGATCCACTATCACTTAACCCTTGATTTCCCTTTAATCCACATACTAAATGTCAAATTCACTTAATATCAGTACCCTCTTGGCTAGTCTTCCTTTTAGGGCAGCTTTGTTGAGTAGATACTTTAGTGGATCAATCTTGGCTATGATTTTGATAGTATGGGTTAACATGTAGTATCATAGTTGTTGAGTAGCAACCGCTATCTCCAAACAAGCCTTTTCAATGAAGGTGTAGTTGATTTCATAGCCATTCAATGTTCTGCTAATGTAATGAATAGCCCTCTCTTTTCTCCCAGAGTTTTATTGTGCTAATAGAGCACCCGGAGATACTCCAATTATTGCTATGTAAATTAATAGTGGTTTTACTTCATTTGGCGGCATCAGTATGGGTGGAGACATCAAATAATATTTCAATTGATTAAAAGAAGCTTCACATTATTCATCCCATTGGAAGGAAACATTCTTATGTAGAAAATGATTAAATGGATGAGTTTTATCTACCAGTTATGTGGTGAACCTCCTGATGGATTGGAATCATCTTTGTAGAGATCTCATCTAACTAATATTCTTGGGAGGTAGCATTTCTAGGATGGCCTTGACTTTGGGGGGATCCACTTTGATGCCTTTTTCTGAGACTATGTACCTTAGGAGTTTTGTTGATGTCACTCCAAACACACACTTCTTTGGGTTTAACCTCACATTGAATTTTTCTAACCAAGTAAAAATTTTATCTAGGATTTCTAGATGTCCTTCCTTGGTGTAAGACTTTTCTAACATGTCATGCACATAGTCCTCCATGAAAGTGTGCATCATATCATGGAAGATCATCATCATTGATCACTGATAGGTGGTTCCTATGTTTTTCAACCCAAAAGGCATGACATTCCAACAAAATGTACCCCATGGACAGGTGAAAGCTATTTTATCTTGATCTTCAATTGTAATTTTGATCTGATTGTATCCTTAAAAGCCATCCATGAGTGAAAACATGGCATTTTCTATTGTCAAATCTATAATGATGTCAATGTTGGGCAAAGGAAAATCATCCTTTGGACATGCCTTGTTAAGATCTCAAAAATCAGTACATATTTTGATGCTACCGTCTAGTTTAGAGCCTCGTACAATACTAGAAATCCACTCAACATAATCATTTGGATGGATGAAACCTACATCTAACAGTTTCTTCAATTTCTCTTTCACTAACAAGGCGATGTGTGGATGCATCTTTCTTAGTTTCTACTTTACAGGATTCACTCCAAGTGGTAGGGTTAAGTGATGCATTATCAAATTTGGATCTATTTCTAGCATGTCAATGTAGGACCAGGTAGAGTTAATTTTTCTCTCTTCAAAGAATTTGGTAAAGCTTGGATTTTCTCGATCTGTCAGGGATGCTGCTAGTTGTAGAGTCTTTATTGTTTTTGTTGTACCGATGTTGATGGATTATGTAGGTTTAATCAATACTAATGATCTTTCATGATAGTGTTCCAGAAGAGTGTCAAATATTTCATCTTTCTGTGTCTTAGAGAGGTTTTTACCATTTGATATGCTCTTTATTTTTACTTTTTCCTAATCTAATACTGCCATTAAATAGTTTTCACCATTAGATCGATTTTTTTTATATTTTTAATTTTGTAGCTAAGAGATTTGCCATTCCCCTCGTTAGAAGCTTCGTTATGAGAGTTAGTGGTGGAGCTTGTTTCTAGGTTTTCGGAACACAGGATGTTAACAATGGCATCATGTTTGAAAAGATAGGAACATTATGAGGTTCAGTTTGTTCCAAGTCGATAAGCTTAGGATGCATTACGGGTAAAGGATCATCCGATTGGTCAGGGTCAATGGTAGTGAGGGTTATAATAGCAACATTATCAAATTTTTCAATAGAAATGCAGAGGTCTATGATGTTACTCTACTCTGACTCATCTATCTCACTCGATGTCTACTCATCCTCACTAGATTCATTAATATGTTGTGATCCAAATTCAAGAGGTCTAGAGCCTGAGCTTTGTCCATTCATACGTGTGGGTGCATACCTTTTTATCACATCAACTTCTTTGTCTTGACAAGACTCCTCAGATAGTGAATCCAATTCATACTCATTTAAATCAATTTCAAAACTAGCTTGTAGCTATAGGATTCACTCATAAATCTTCTCTTTTGTGTCTTCCTTTGTTTCCTCTTTGTAGCCTAGCCCCATCTAGTATTTTGGTTTAGTTATGATAAGCTGAATCAGTTCCAAAATGCATTCTTTTTGTTTACTAATAGGCCATTTTCCTTCATATCCCATCTTCTGTAGGATTGTAAACCCTTTACCATATTTTTCTATTTGGATATTAGAAGTTGATTCTTGGGATTCTTCATCTTTGTAGAGCCAATTTAAGATTTCTTTATCCTCAGATTCATCAGCTTGAGTACCTTCTTTTACAAATCTACCATCAAAGAGTGTGATTGGTTGCAAAAATTGTTGTCTTGATGTTGATGGTTTTCCATATGATCTTGGTGAAGGTGGTAACTATGAAAGACACAAGGACTGCTTAATTGAATATTCACCTATACCTTTATCTTTGAACTGATTATTTTTTCTCAAAATGCTTTTTTAATGAATTATGTTGAATTTCATAATTTGATGGAGTAGAATCACCAATGCCTTTGTCTTTTGACTGAACCTTTTCCTCAAGCTAATTTGACAAAGAATTTTTTTGACTTTCATTACCTAATGAAGTAGAATCACTGGTATCTTTATCCTTTGATTGAACCTTTTTCTCAACCCATTTTGACAAATAATTTTGTTGGCTTTCATTACCTGGTGAACTAGGAGTATGAGCTTCTTTTATATGTGCACAAAAGTATCTTGGATGGTTCTGAGCATGTTATACTATTGAGGATTGTTGGAATCAGTTGAAATAGTTATTTATTGTCAATTGAAAGGAAATTTCAAGCATTGATGATACGTTGATGACATTGCTTGCATCTCATGATTCCTAGGATGTCCCAAGAGTATGTTGTATTTCAACTCTTTGTCTAAAACCTACAAATTTATATCCTTTCCAATTGGCCCCACTTGAATTGGTAACACGATCAAACCTCGGGAGGATCTCTCCTCATCATCAAAGGATTTTATAGTAATATTTCTTCTAGCATCAATTGCATTTTCTAAATATCCTAGTGCACGGACAAGCTTTAAAGTGCAGATATTTAGACCAACTCCTCCATCTATTAGAACATGTTTGACCCATTGTTTATGAATTAGGACATCAATATGTAGGGTGGCATTATGTGGATGAGTAAGTGATACATCATCGTGTTCAGAAAATGATAGACAATGAGGTGCGGTCAAATTTCCCACCATAGCCTAGAATGGAAAAACTTCTAGATTATTTGGTACTATGGTGGCTACTAGAGCTTGTTCCAAAATCTCCTTATGGGCTGGAGAAATTCTGAGAAGTTCCAATATTGGTATCTGAACTAGGATTTTTTTAAATTGATCAACTATGTTGTATTGGCTTGAAGATAAAGTAGATGTTTTGTATCTAGAAGAGGTATTAGGTGTTTTAAATGTACTTTTCCTTTTAATATTAATTTAGAATGTCCTCTTGTAGTTGCATTGACTCGTAAATTGTCTTATTGTTCTCCAATTTTGATGACATTAATCTGATTATAAATTGCAACCATGTTTGTGGTTAGAATTATTGGTATGATGTAATTAATTTGATGTGATTTGATTTTGTTGTCCTTGAGTTGATTTTCAGTTGTAACAATGTCTTTATTTTGACTACTAGCTATAACAATGTCGTGCTTGTCATTGATTTCAATGTGATTTTTCTTATCTTCAACTGCAAAAATGTGAAGGATAGTGGTGTCATAGACATAGTTCACATTTTACCTTTGTTTTTCATAGAAGAAGATTCTCCTTTTTCATATTTTGGTAAAGGATTCTTGAATTCTCCATGATCATTATTTGTTTGAGGTCCTTCTACCACTATTTATTTTCTATCAATCAAATCTTGTACCAAATGTTTCAGTGGCATATAGCCATTTGTTTTATGTCCTTTATTTTGATGAAAGACAAAATAGTGTGGATCATTCCACCAAGATGGTTTAACTCTTGGTTCCCAATCTCGTGCCTTTGGTAATGTGATAAGCTTGGTTGCAAGAAATTATTTTAATGTTGATTCCAATGATTGTCCCAAAGGTGTGAATCTTCTTCGATTTCATGGTGTTCAATATGGTAGTCGTTTAGATTTGGTATTGTTTTGATTGTTGTTTTGATTGGTATTTTCATTGGTGTTTTGATTGTTGTTTGGATTGTTTTTAGAGACAACAACCGTCAAGTTAAAGACTGGTTTTGAATTTTGTATATCAACTACAATATCATTACCATCATTCTTATTTATTTTCTAAAATTTGGGCTTCTCATTGATGTTATAATGATTGGATGAGTTTGTTGAGTTGTTTCCTTCATTGTAGATTTTTATTACCCCTCTTTTAACCAAGGCTTATTCAATTTTGAGTCCATTTTCAATCATCTTCTCAAAGTTGGGTGGAAATTGTAATTCGATTCTATAGCTCATATCATCATTTAGATTTTCAATGAAGATTTTCATCTTTTTCTTTTCAGGTATGGGATGAGGATATGTCTAGCAAATAATCTTCTCCGTGTTTGTAAAAATGTGAGAAATGACCCGCCCTTTTTCTATTTTGCATTGCAAAGGTCTTTCATGGTTATCTCTTGTTGGATGTTGTATGAATATTTTGTGATGAATTTATTGACCAAATCTTCAAAGGACCTAACACTCGGTGTTAGTTGTGAAAACCATTGCATGCATTGGCCACCCAAACTTCATGAAAAAAATCTCATCAAATAAGTTTCTTCATGTGCAAACTCAAGACTCATGGTGCGAAATTCCCTTATACGGTTTATAGGATCTATAGACATGCAAAAATAACATCATGCATTAATCATATTCACCTATCAAATAAATCAAGTTGATTTGATTAATATATTAATTTTATCACACTTAATTAAATAAATCATTTCATTTAATTATCTCTTAAATTTTCTTCATTTAATTAAATCAAATGTATTTAATTAAATGGCTAATATCCACTATTTCCTCTCAGTTTGATTTATTTTAATCCAAAATTCTAAGTAAAAATTTTGCAGTCAACTAATCTTCATCTTAATTAATCACATCATGATTAATGCTAATCAAAACCCATCACATCCTCTAGCTTTTCCCACTTGCACAATAAATCAATTTATTTGATTTTATTAAATCTTATAATTTACCTCAACATGGCATCTTTGGGAATATTCTCCCAATTTGAATTTTCCCTCCCACATGACTTGTCCATCCAACAAAGCATTTAAGAGCTCTTAAATGTCTCTTACACAAGTCCAACTTGGCATTTAATTCATCTTTCATCCCCCCCTAAACATGTCACTTCATCGAATTCAAATTTCAAACTCGTACAAAGACCAAAATGTTCACAACCCTAATCCTCTCACATCTTGACAAGTGGCATCTGGTCATTGGCTCATGAATGATCCCACATTCATCCAAATCCCTCAATCTTCTAACCTTGAATCTATACATGCAAAGCATTTCAACAGAACTTGCTACAACACAACACTACTACACAACTTGACTGACAATGTCATGTATTTTTATTATCACTGTCATCATTTAAGCTTATCAGGGATTGGGAAAGGGATCTCTTTTCACATCAAGGAGCACCAATCCCCCTATGGGATTGAGGTTTGGTTCATGTTAGATAAGTTTGTATGCTTGTAAGCCTTCTTTGTATGTTTTTATTATCATGTTTTCTTATCTTAAATGTGATCAAGGATTTCATAGGGAGAACTCTATTTTTCTTGTTTAAACTAATGTTAACATGTGTCTTTGTTTGAGAAAGATTGCAGGTTACTACTCACAAGATGAAATTTTCCATTATATTTATCATACTTTTGAAATTTACAATGTTTGGGAAAAGGAATCATGTTCACTGTTCTGTCAAAAGGATATGGGTAGATGTCTTGCAACAAATATCTCTTTGTAGTTCCTCCTTGCATGTCTTGGATCTGTTGTTGGAGATTTCACATTTGACGAGTTAAAGCAACCATTGGATCTATGTCTGGTGGAACAATTTTCACTCTTTTAGGAGCTCCTTTTAATTGATTTCCATCAAAATCATGACGCGGTTTCACACCTTGGTTGGCTAACATCAGAAAATATTTTTCTCCCTCTTTTTCCATAATATTTTCCATAAACTTGTGGAATTTGGGATCTTGTTGAGTTGTTTGAACATATTCCTTAGTGATTTCATCATTATCAGGTTGGTGGAATCTATGAAAGGAGTTTTCTTCACCTTTAGCAATGGTTGTTTGAGTTTCAATTCTCTTTTCTTCGAGGTTTTTTTTTTGTGATCTTGTTAAAACGGGCATATAATTGTTGAATTTTTACTAAACTTTGATCTTTGTTAGAGAGTGCCAAGGATACACCTAACTTCAAACAAAATGAAAAATCCTATTGATAAGACTTACGGTGATATCTGATTATAAAAATTTGTTTTGTGATGAAGGATGAGAGATCTTGATGATGAAACTTGGCTTAACAATCATAGATTTATTTGATGATTTAGGTACTTTAAGGTGGTAGATCTTAGTTTAGTTAAAGAATTTCACTTGCAAAGGCTAGTCTCTTCAAGTTTAAAACACTATTGTGATTGAGGAATCATTCTGCTATGAAAAGGATCTCTGAATGTGGTTCAAACTGTTGGATAGATTGTGAAAATAACTCTTTATTGTGAATTAAATAAATGCACTAGAATAGGGTATAGATGCACTAGAAAATGGAATGGATGCGCTAAAATAAATCTCAAATGCACTAGATTGTTCCTTAGATGTGCCAGAATATGAAACTGATGTGCTAAAAGGTGATGTAAATGCACTGGAAAATGTAGTGTTTGCACTGAAAGATGAGTTATATGCACAAGAAAAGGACCTAGATGCGCTAGAAAATGGGTCAAATGTGCTGCAATAAATCATGTATGTGCCAAATTGGCAATTATTCACTATTTTTTGAAAAATTATCTGGTTAATTCTACTTTGAATCACTGAATTTTAATGTTTTCAAGGATAAGCTTTTGAAAAATGATTTTTTGTTAGTTTCCTTATTTTGAATCATTCGAATTAAGTGTTTTAAATGGATTATTTCTTGATTAATGATTTCAAACACAACAACAAGTTGTAGAACAAATATTTCAAGCATATGATCTAAACATTAAGTGTATATTCAAGAATTTGTTCTAATTCCTTTGATTTCCATAGGTACAGAACAAGGGCAAACAAATCAGACACTCCTAATGTCAAGGGTCATTAATAATATCACAACCCACATCTTAGAACTATGTTAGCTCACACAGTCATGTCACCCCCTAGAGGGCACCCATGTTTTTGCCTTTTCTGGGTCTTAACCAAAGTTGAATCCTCCACTTTTGGCCAAAAATCCCTGATAGTTATATGGTGAGTATCTTGGGGGAAAATTATTCCCTCCTCTTGCACTATGAATATTAAAAATGTTCGAAAACTGACTCGGTTGGCTTCTACACTTAAGGTTCTTAGTAAAGGTTTATTTTTGGTGTGACAAATGATAAAATCCCTCAAGAGACCTCCCAACCTTTAGAATAAAGGCTTTGGGTAAGGTTATCTTGCACAGTACTATTGAGTTGTGAATTTCCTCAAATTCACTTTTGATTATAGTGGGTTGGAAAACTTGGCTTTAGTTGTTCCCACTTAGGTTGTTCCCATAGGGTGAGTACTATTTCCCACTATGGTAGGCCTTCTAAAGGTGTTAATACAAGAAAAGAAAGAGTTGAGTCTGGCATTCTGGTCACCTAGTGAAGGGGAGAGCATAGGCCTATTACTTTACAAGCACATAATACATGGTATTCATTAATCCTCTTAATTAAACTAGGTGCCTAATTTAATCAAAAGAAAGCAATAACTCTAGGCCCTACAGACACCATCAATAGTTTTCAATATTGTTTTTGACAAGCGTATTTGAGCACCTGCAACACAAAAAATATGGATCAGTTTTCATAATTTTAAATTTCTACAAAAAACCAGATGCACTATAATAAAGACCATATGTGCTAAAGGATCAATCAGATGCACTAAAGGAACTACTAAATGCACTAAAAGAACTACTTGATGCACTAAAATAACTACTAAATGCGCTAAAAGATGATGATGATGCATTGAAAGATGTGCCTGATGTGCTGCATGATGAATTGGATGCGTCGGAACATGGCCTAGATGCACTAAAAGATGTTTCATATGCACTAGAAGAAACCACAAGTTTCCTACATAGAAATTCATGTCCTAATTTTTAAACACAAAATACTAAAAAACATTAATAAAAATGGGGCTCGATCCCCTTGGTGGGTGCCAAAAGTAGTGTGTGAGTTTAAAATGTGAAGAGTAAAATTAAAGCTAAACAAACAACACACTAATGAAACATTATATTAGAGAATTTAAATGACAAATGTAACTAAATTAAAATAAGAAAACTCTCTAAAGTTGTCCCATTGTTCTCTATCTCCAAGGATTCGTTAAATCATAATGGCTCTCAGATTGTTTGTGCACTATGACCTTTAGAATGACAACCTGAAGAATGAGATAATGGAAAATGCAAGAAATCTATTCCTACATGATCGATGAACTATATGATATGCTGCTATGAAAATGATGTTGTGATATTATTGATGAAAGTGATATGAAAATTATGTAATTAAACTATTGCAAACTAAAATGTGTCTAATGATAAAGCCGTGATTCTAAATTAAATTTCTCCTAAATGATAATTGCTAAATGCTCACAAATGCTAGAAGTTCACAAATGCTCTGATGAAAATTCTATAGAGTATACTTGCTCAAGATTGGGATCCACTTTGCTATAGAATGAGGTTGTACTTATAGATTTTCCAAGCCATAAACTCATGTGACAACAACCAACAATCTATATTTAATCTAGAGAGATGAATGGTGGAGAGTGAAGAAGTTAGAGAGAATCAAGGAGAGTGTTCCTTTTAGGAAAAAGCTATAGACATATGACTAAATTTAAATTTAGAAGAAAAATATAATGAGAGGAAGATAATTAAATAAAACAAACTATATAAATTTATTTATTTAATTAAGATTAGAAGGATATTATTTAAGATAGAAGAATTAGAAAATGAACTATATAAATAAATTTAGAATTTATTTATAAGTAGATGAATTAAAAGGTTTATTAATTAAATAACTTGTATTTAATTAATTAATTATCTAGACCAATTTTAGGTGTATACATGTTCAACTAGGGTTAGGGTTAGGGTTCAATTACAGTTAAGGTTAGGATTAGGATTGAAGGTTTTGTTAGGGGAGAAATGTCTTTCATGGTTAGGGCTAGAGTTCAATTAGATTTAGGGTTATGGAACAATTAGGGTTAGGGTTCAAATACACTTAAGATAGTTTAATTACAGTTAAGGTTAGGGTTGGGTTATGATGGAGCCAACATTAAATTAATTAGGGTTAGGGATAGGATTAGGGTTATGGTTATGGTTAGAAATAGAAATAGAAATAGGATTAGGGTTAGTATTAAGGTTAGGGTTAGGGTTAGAAATAGGGTTAGGATTAGGGTTCGAGTTCAGTTTAGCGATAAAAATAGAATTCGGATTAGGGTTTGGTTAGGATTAGAGATAGTGTAAGGATTAGGGTTAGGGTTAGGGTTGAAGCTTTTTGTTATGATTGGATTTAGGGTTAGGTTTTTGGTTAGAGATAAAGTGAAGATTAGGGTTAGGTTACAATTAGAGATAGAATTAGGGTTATGGTTAGGATTAGTTGGGGTTAGGTTAGAGATACCACCAAGATTACGATTAGGGTTAGCGTTAGAGATAGGATTAGGATTAGGATTGAGGTTTGTGTGATGGGAGCAATGTCTTTCAAAGTTAGGGCTAAAGTTCAATTAGAGTTAGGGTTATGGAACAATTATGGTTAGGGTTCAAATAGATTTAAGATGGTTTAATTTGGGCTAGGTTTATGATGGATCCAACATTAATTAATTAGGGCTAGGGTTAGGATTAGGATTAGTATTAGGGTTATGGTTAGAGATATAATTATAATTAGGGTTAGGATTAGGGATAAAACTAGGATTAGGGTTAGGGTTTGAGTAAGGATTAGGTTAGGGTTAGGGTTTTGCTAGAGATAGAAATAAAATTAGGATTAGTGTTAGGGTTTTTTTTAGGATTAGGTTTAGAGTTAGAGACAGTGTAAGAATCAGGGCTAGGGATATGGTTAAAGATATCTAATTAGGATTAGGGTTACAATTAGGGTTAGAACTAGAATTAGGATTAGTGTTAGGATTAGGTTTAGGGTTAGGGTTAGGGTTAGGGTTAGAGATAGAATTAGGATTAGGTAACCCTTTTTTATATTTGCTAATCCCAACCCTAACCCTATTGCTCATCTTAAACATAATCCTAAACCTAGCCCTATTCATAATGATAACACTATTGTTAATTGTAATCCTAACCCTAACCCTAACCACAATATCATAAATTTAATCCAACCATAATAACATAAATTTAACCTAATTCTAACCCTAGCTCTTACCATAAACCTATCCCTAACTCTAGCCCTAATCTTAACAATAAAACTCTTGAACCATAATCCTAACCATAAACTTATATCTAACCCTAACCATGTAACTAAAACACTAACTATAATTGTTAACCTATCCTTACACCATAAACAATAATCCTAAGCCTAATTTTCACCAATAAAATAATATTATTGATAATATTAACATAATATATAATATAATAATATTAATATTACAATTTAATAGTATCAATTATATATATATATATATAAATCTCATTTAATATTGAATGTTTAAATATTATTGATAGTTGTATTGTCGTTGTAAACTAGCTTATCTATCTTAATATATTAATCTATATATTATATGCTCAGAGGTGTCATTTTTGAGGCATATTTTTTCATTAATTCAAAAAAACCAAAAAAATATATTAACACTAAACCTTAACCCTAATCATAATAATAAATGTAAACCAAACCCTAACCCTAATGCTAATCCTAACCATGATATAAACCCTAATCCTAAATGCTAACTCTAATCATAACCCTAAATATATTAATTTATTCAATGTAAAAGTTGAAAAACATTGAAAGCCTAGATACATCTGGACGCATTTTATATATAGATTATATATTTGCTAGTCATATTGAACACCTCCACGTAATTTCTATTGGAAATTAAAAAGACTATTGAATATTTTTTCAAATGAAAATAAATCAACCTTTTGCCTTTCTGATATCCACTTATATATATATAATTTATAGTTTCCTATATTTATTTTTTTGGTATAAAAATACACATAAATGTGAAAATAGAAAACATGGTTTTTCCATAATATATAAACTTTTATTTTGAGTATTTTAGATATTATCACATACAATTTTACTTGGGACAATTCATAAACATAATGAGATAGAAAAAAAATAAAGTACAAATAATAACTATAATTAAAATCAGCCAGAAGTACAAAGTGCAGCTTGGATAAACTTGGAGCAAGGGTGCTACATGAGGTGGATGCAACCAGGATGGATCAACTGGTGGTGTCGAGAGAAAATTGTTTTGATAGAATTGTATTTAATTTTCCTCATGCAGGCTTTTCCGGGAAGGAAGAAGACCCGCAGGTTATAAAGAAGCACGGGGAATTTAATGAGCATGTTCTTTAGGAGTGCAAGTATGCTGCTGGCCAGGAAAGGAGAAATCCATGTTAACCACAAGGAGGGGGGACCATATGATAGATAGGACCTGGAAGAAGAAGCATGGAAATGTGGTTTGTTTCTCAGATAGTGTGTTAAGTCATTATCCAGGCTGCAAATACAAAAGGGGAGATGGAGCCCGAATTGAAGAAAGTTCTGTTCTGGGATATTGTAAGACAGTTTATATGTTCATGCTCACAGATGTTGCCTTTTTGGGAATCTCTTTTCACACCTCTCAAGCGTAGATATGAAAATGTTGAGGAAGAAAAAGAATACAGGCATGTTAAAAACAAAGAATGGAAAACACATAATGACTCATTGGGATGGTAGGGATACATTTTAATGTCCCAGTGGACCTCCAAAGGGCCACATTTCCCAGTGGCTCAACAGTACCCCATGCATGTGATCATGTTATGCGAAGAGTAGTACCAAGGGAAATAAGGGAAAGAAGGATGTTTGGAATAGCACTTCCAATCTGAACCTTCCTTGTTTGTTTCGGTTATAATCCAAGAAACAAATGCCCATTCTCCAAAACTATTTCTTGTTGATCAAGGCTATTCATGGGCTGCAAATCTTTCGTTCTAAGATTGCACCTTTTTGTTTCACAGAAGTCTGGTCTAAATATTTAACAAAGGCGAAGACGTGAAATTGTTATTCTTGTCAAAAAAAAATTGGTGAAATTTCAATGCAGGTTAACAACTTTCAATGGTTCTCAGGGTTCTAATTCAGCCTTTGAATTGGACTCTGTATTACCAAACTGGTAGCAAACTATACTATAAATGGAAATTTTGATTCTATTGCAAAGATTACAGCCATTCGCGAAAAAAAAAAATTAGCTTAATTAGACTTATTTAAATAGATTGTTAGTATTTGATAAAACACAGTTAATCACATTAAACCGCCTTCATTAATTATAATTTTTGACTTTGTCGTGCCAGTCCAGAAAACCCTAGAAAACGTGTTCAGATTTGCGTAAGACTTGCATTTAAGAGAAGACTACCAACCTGCAAAAATGGTTCACAGAAATGGGGCATACTGTGCAACTGTGCAAGAAATTCCTTACATGATTTATTCAGATTGTCATAGCAGATGTATTCCTTGCCGGCAAGGCACAAAACTCCGACAATACATTTTATAACTGTGCTTACTAGAAAGAAAAACTACAGAAACTCCCGCTCTTACAAGGCCAAATTTCACTAACAAAACCTGACAAAACATTGAAGAAGATAAAAGACATTAAACGCCATGAGCATAACTGAGTGACTGTAAATGCATCCAAAATTTAGAGGACTCAGAACCACAAGGATCCGGTTTCCTTCAATAGAGGCAGGAAAGAACCTCTAATGTGAGAAGTCATAAGCTGCTCCAGCCCTCCCACCAGCTTTCCACCCACGAACACAGCAGGGACCGAACGGGGAGCAGCCAACATTGTGAGCAGAGCGGCCTCTATCTCTTCTCCGAGAGTTGTGAGTAGTGTCGGTATTCTCTCCTTCTACCTGCATATTAATACATACTGTTCAGAAATTTACCACAATCTTATTCATAAATCACAGAATTTACTAAAAGCGCATTCATACTTGGAAAGATCTTCTCTCCGAAGGCCATTTTTGGGATGGAAATACTGAAGGCTGGGAAGTGAAATACACATTGTTTTAGGGTTAGAAATAAAAAGAAAGAAACCAACAAACTCATAAAACCCTAGCCGGCCATGCACTGAAACACTACTTACATGTTTGCGATTGCTCCTTCCGTTCCTCTCTCCTTGTGGCATTTTGAAACCAATATTACACATTCTTGCCATCCATGGCGCCGTAACCTTTCAGCTCATCAGTAATCGCGTTTATCTGGTCGAAGGAGGGTCTTCTGGTTCCACTCATGAAAAAATGGAATCGAGTATTGTCTGTTGCTCTTTAGTTGCCCTCCATCTTCTCTGAACATGTCTAATGCTTGTGCTCTCCAAAACACTAGCAGATCTCATCAGCCCGGAATCTAAAGATAACAAAAATAATAGACTTATTTTACTACACTAAACATCATCGTCAAAAAGGGAAAAACTAGACTCTTTTAATAAAAATGTGAACAACCCAATTCGTTTACCTCCAACAGATCTTCGCTCTTCAGGCCTTGAGCTTCAAAACTCACAAGAGTTACACAACTGGGTATCTCAGTAACTCCAACCCCCTGATGATGGTGAACAAAGGAGATCTCATTCTTCCTATTTATACCATCCATCTCCATTGTTCACCATCGGTGTTGGAGTTACCTGAGATACCCAATTGTGTAACTCTTGTAAGTTTTGAAGCTCAAGGCCTGCAAAGCATAATGGATCAAAGATCTGTTGGAGGTAAACGAATTTGGTTGTTCACATTTATTAAAAGAGTCTAGTTTTTTCCTAGTTGATGATGATGTTTATTTTAGTAGAATAAGTCTATTATTTCTGTTGTCTTCAGATTGCAGGCTGATGAGATCTGCCAGTTTTTTGAAGAGCACAAGCATTAGACATATTCAGAGAATGATGGGGAGAAACTAAAGACCAAAAGCAAATACTGGATTCCATTTTCATGAGTGGAACCAGACCCTCCTTCGACCAGATAAACGCGATTACTAATGAGCTGAAAGGTTACGGCACCGTGGATGGCAGGGATGTGTTCTATTGGTTTCAAAATGCCACAAAGAGAGAGGAACCGAAGAAGGAGCGATCACGTAGTGTTTTACTACATGACCGGCTAGGGTTTTATGAGTTCGTTGTTTTCTTTCTTTTTAATTCTAACCCTAAAACAATGTGTATTTCAGCCTCCCAGCCTTAACTATTTCCATCCCAAAAATGGCGTTCGGAGAGAAGATTTCTTCAACTATGAATGCGCTATTAGTAAATTCTATGTTTTATGAATAAGATTGTGGTAAATTTATGAACAATGTGTATTAATAATATGTAGGTAGAAGGAGAGAATACCGGCGCTGTTTGGGCATTCATCAGTAGATCCATCATCTTCTTTGTCCAGTTGGATGATGATGGGACGCGCTCCGAGAGTTGTGAGCAGTGCCTCCGCCGCCACGCACATGCATCACTCGTTTTTGCTGAACAATACCACAGCATCGTCCTCTACCAGCTTATGCACTCGTTCAACCGCAGATATCATTGGAATTGTCTGTTTAGACGCCGCCGCTCTTTCGTCGTCCCAAAAATCTCCTTTTCCCTCGTTCTGCATCATCGTGTTCATACGTTTCTCTGCTTCCATTCAAACAGATGCTGTTTTCTTGAGCTGGCAGCAGCTGTCTCAAAGAAGCAAAGCATTGATAGAGGAGAGAGGTAGGGAGTGTTGGGCTTATATAGCTTACCTTGTGCCATCTTCACGTAGTACGATACACTTACCCTATTAAAATGTCATTGGCATAATGCAAGGTGCCAGACAGATCCCCAAATGGTCGCTGGTTAGAAAAGCTTTCTTGGAGTTGTGTTTCTCAATGTAAAAATTTCTTTGTGGCGGTGATGGTGGTTTTCATTGTCATTTTCTCATTAAAAAAATGAGATGAAGTTACAATGTCTACGTGTAACACGATTAGTATAAATATCTTAAATATATTTATCTAAAAAATGGTATATGTGTCATCAAAGACTAGTATACATATCTTAAATATATTTATCTAAAAAATGATATACGTGTAATCAACAATTAGTTTAGATATCTTAAATATATCTATCTAAAAAATGCAAGAGATGACAATATGGAGCTATTTTATTTACTTCAAAAGTTATTTTAGTTGTTATAGTTAATCAATTAAGTTTTTCAATCCTAAGTTAACAAATCAAAATATTTTCTTAAAAAAAGATAAGAGATATAATTTGCAACTATTTTATTTACCCTCAAAATTATTATTTTTACTTTAGAACTATTTTACTTGTTTTGATTAGATTAAAACTAAAAGGCCAATACCCATTACAAAGCACTAAAATGCAAAAGATGGCAATATGGAGCTATTTTATTTACTTCAAAAGTTATTTTATTTATTTTTGATAAAAGGGTGGTTTTACAGGACCCGAAACCACAAAGTTTACAAGAAAGAGAAAAGACCTAAGGACAGTCTCTGTCTCTTTCTCCAAAGCCTGTATATCAATAACCCCCTTTTTAAAAGTTTGAACCACAAAGTTATTTTATTTGTTACAGTTAACCAATTATGTTTTTTAATCTCAAGATAACAAATCAAAATATTTTCTTTAAAAAAAATAAGAGATATAATTTGCAACTATTTTATTTGCCCTCAAAATTATTATTTTTACTTTGGAACTATTTTACTTGTTTTGATTAGATTAAAAAAATGAGATATAGTTACAATGTATACGTGTAACACATTTAGTATAGATATCTTAAATATATTTATCTAAAAAATAGTATACGTGATATCAAGGATTAGTATAGATATCTTAAATATATTTATCTAAAAAATAGTATACGTGTAATCAAGGATTAGTATAGATATCTTAGATCTATTTATCTAAAAAATAGTATACGTGTAACACGATTAGTATATATATCTTAAATATCTTTATCTAAAAAATGACATGTGTTTCATCAAAGGCTAGTATGCATATCTTAAATATATTTATCTAAAAAATGATATAGGTGTAATAAAGAATTAGTATAGATATCTTAAATATATTTATCCAAAAAATAGTATATGCATTAGTATAGTATAGATATCTTAATGTATTTATATAAAAAATGCAAGAGATGACAATATGGAGCTATTTTATTTACTTCAAGAGTTATTTTATTTGTCATAGTTAACCAATTAAGTTTTTTAATTTCAAGTTAACAAATCAAAATATTTTCTTAAAAAAAGGTAAGAGATATAATTTGCAACTATTTTATTTACCCTCAAAATTATTATTTTTACTTTGGAACTATTTAACTTGTTTTTATTAGATTAAAACTGAAAGGACTAGTACCCATTACAAAGTAGAAAAATGCAAGAGATGACAATATGGAGCTATTTTATTTACTTAAAAAGTTATTTTATTTGTTACATTAGCCAATTGAGTTTTTTAATATCAAGCTAACAAATTAAAATATTTTCTTAAAAAAAGTAAGAGATATAATTTGCAACTATTTTATTTATCCTCAAAATTATTATTTTTAGTTTGGAACTATTTTATTTTTTTCATTAGATTAAAACCAAAAATAACAACGCACAAGTCATTCTTTCGATTGGAGTAGAGAACTAAGAACAAAGACATCTACAACAAAAACAACCCCAACAAGAAATTGATGCCAAAAAACCAAGAGAGAAAAATATACATTATTCTTTTTAATCTCAAATTAACAAATCAAAATATTTTCCTAAAACATTTTTAATTTATTCTTACACCTACTTTGTATTAAATTTTGAGTTGTTTTCTTAACCAAAATAGTTACAGTTAAATGTATATTAATTCTAATACTACCCCAAAAAATCACACACCCTTGAAATAAGTATAAATTTTTATTTTATTGTTTAAAATGTACTAGATGCAATACAATGAGAAAGGAGATAGGGTGTTCAACTATTTGAAATGTCTATCCAAATAAAGATGGAAAATATATTAAGAAAACCTTCACCCTTCTCCTCAAAGCTACATATACACTATCTTGCATCTTTTCATATTACATTGGAAATTAAAATCGAAGGATACATGCGAGTCTAGCAAGCATTGAACTTGTGAGACTTCTATGAACAAAAAAACCATATATATAAATGTATTTTATGTGTATTGACACCATATCAAACTTAGTCCCCTACAATTTATGGATTGTCAAAGGCGAAGCCATGTTTAGTAGTAATTAGTAGTGAGAACCATGAGTAATTAGGACAATCAACATAAGCTATGGACCATGTGAATCCCATGGGGAACTAACATAATTTTCAAACTTAAAAATAATGAAACTCGACAGATTTAAAGGCCTACAATAAACTTTATTGACAATCAATACATCATTATCTAATGCTCCACTGACATGACCTACAACAATATATATTGGAGGTGATTATAAATTTCAACCCGATGCACAAGAGAATCATGTAAGACAACAGTTCATCGTCAAGGTTTGTAATAGATCTCCCTCTTGTTTTTCTACATTATCTCATACAATAGGGAATCCTAAAGACTTTAACATATTTTTTTTATGTCAAGAACAAGAAACTTGTTCATTTATAAAAAAGGTAGAGATGAGTTGAATGTACCTTTTTATTTATTTCAAAGTAAATATTCATTACATGTCATGTAGAGCTCCAAAACACAATTTTTTAGCTCAATATCTCTAATATTGGAGAGAAAGTTTTGAAATTGAAGCCAAGATTATTTTTTATCCTGCTACTTGAAGATATCATTTAAAGTAACAACTATATCAGTGTTGTTCAGTAACGTCGATCCAAATTAAGCACTAACATACATAGGCATGTCTTCAATAAGAGAAAACTAGCCTAGATTGTCAATAAAGATAAAGGACCACCCATACAAATAAGTTGATTTTCTATGGGAAATGCTTCACATGAATGACTATTAGCATGAGTTAATAACCTAAGATAATTGAAACCCATTTCATCAGTTTTGAAATTGAAGCCAAGATTATTTTTTATCTTGCTACTTGAAGATATCATTTAAAGTAACAACTATATCAGTGTTGTTCAGTAATGTTGATCCAAATTAAGCACTAACATACATAGGCATGTCTTCAATAAGAGAAAACTAACCTAGATTGTCAATAAAGATAAAGGACCACCGATAAAAATAGGTTGATTTTCTATGCGAAATGCTTCACATAAATGACTATTAGCATGAGTTAATAACCTAAGATAATTGAAACCCATTTCATCAGTTTAAATGTATTTAACAAAATAAATTCTTTTGAAATATTTTAGTTTATTTCTCTTTAAGAGTATTAATCCATTTTAAAGGTATGTGTAGAGTAACATCCTATATTTTGGATGCATTGATGTTGAATGGTGTAACACTAACTTTGGATCTTGTACGAATAACTATGATTCATATGGAGGATTGCTACAAATATTCCATGACTTATTCTATGAATGAGGTATGAATTTTTTGTGTTAGTATTATCTTACATATCATCATCCTTAGTGAATTTTTCATATATATTTTAAATAAAAGGGATAAAATAATGTTAAATGTAACATATTTTCAAACTAAAAGTTTCATTAGGTTAATGAATATGGCTCCCATGTGTATACCAAGTTGGTGCATTGAACAATTGGGGTCTATGAAATATAGTTTTGAAAATTACAATAGTGTGAGGATGGCACATGAAACCCAATTTTGGTTGTTAAAACTCCCACTTACCAAGCATGTAAATTTTATTAAATTCAAGAGGATCTCTTAGGTGGAGAAAATAAAGGAACTGCCACTATTGAATCACAAGAACATTCAGTAATTATACTTTAGAAATACACAATTTATAATCAAAACAAAAGGAATATTTGGATGACCCATGACCCTAGTGATACATTATTTTATGAAACTTTCATTTTTCCTCCTAATCATCCTTTGTGTAGTTCCCTAATGATAATTTCTCTTATGTAACTCTATAGTAATCCTCAAAAGAAATTGTGCCTCTAATCTAGGGCTTCATGCAACTCTTTGTTGTGTGATTCCATAATAGTGTATCCCACTTTTTGGTGAAAAAGAGACTCAAAATTAATGATTTTAAGAATTTTTCTAATGTGTCTCTATTATATAAAAAAAATGGTAAAGAATTCAAGCATAACATTAAAAAATGAGTTAAAAGGTCATTATGGATGTGTCTTATTTCTCCCACCTTGATAAGAACTTGAATGAGTCATATCAGGTTACCTCCCACCTTGACGTGTCGTCCCTACCTTCCCTATCTTGTTGTGAGCTGTTGGTTGACCTTTTTGTAGATGTTTCCCCCATTCTTGTAGTTGGATCTCTGGTAGGTGAGGTTGTGGTCTCTGTGAAATCCCTTGTGAGGCATGGTGTGGTTTCTTCTATTATCAACGTTGGCTCTTTCTAGCTCTCTTTTATGGATGTAGTGCGAAATATACCTCCTATAGTGGTTGCAACTTTGATTCCCCCTGCTACAAAGGTTTGTGAACCTTCTATGGTGGTTGTACCTATAGTTGATGTTGTGAAGACTATTCAGACCTCTCTTGCTACTTCGGAGGGCCCCCTACCTTTTGTTAATGCAATGAAGACTATTCAAACTGAGGTGGGCTCTATGCATCCTTTTCGATATGCACATGTTTCTCCAGTAATCTCTCTTGGTAAGGAAGTTGCTGAAAATATTGATATTTATTCCAGGACTGGTCTTATTTTTAGATCTTTCTGCCTGTGACCTTCCCTCCCTGATTTGCACCTTTGGATCACCAACCACTGGTCTCATCTAGTTGATGGTTCGATGGAGATTTATGCTTATGCAAGGGTTTTTTTTGTTGTGGGTTTTAGTTCTCTTAAGGATAGATAGGCTACTTTAGACTATGATTTGTGGGATTAATATTCTCATCCCCTCTCCATGAGACCTTGGGTTCATTATTTTAACATTTTAAAGGAACACTTAGATGTAGTGCCTGTTTGGGTAAGATTTCCTTATCTTCCCTTACAGTTTTGGTGTCCCTTTGCCTATGAGGACATTGGTAATGCTCTTGATAGATTCATGAAAGTGGATAAAGCTTCCAAGAATTTCACTCATATCCCTTTGCTAAGATTCTGGTGGAGGTTTATTTGTCGAAGGATTTACTTGGAGAGGTTGTGCTACAGTTTAATGGTTGCTCTTGGTCTCAGATTGTGGATTACTAAGGTCTTCCTTTTCACTACAAACATTGTTTTCATGTTTTTCACTTAGCTTGTGACTGTTCTCAAGGCTCCCGCTTGGTTTATTCTTCTACCTGGTGGAAGAGCTCACTCCATGAACACTTAATAGTGCTCCTTGTTGTTGACTCTATTTCTTTTTATAATTATTCAAGGCCTCCCTCTCTGAGGAAAATTAAGAGTGTTGAGGTAGTTGTTGCTCCTCTAGTGGTTTATGTAGTATCTCTAGCTTCTTTTGTTGATGTTGTTTCCCTAGTGGTTTTAGCTGCTCTAATTCAAAACAAGGATGTCTCATTTATTGTGTGTGTTGCCTCATCTGACCCCTTACCTCTCTAATTCCTATTGTTGATGGTGTTGTTCCTCTAGTGGCTTCTATTGTTTTGGTTCAACACTCATTTTTTTCCCATTGAGGTGTGTTATGTCTCTTTTGAGGCTCCTCCTATTCATGTTTCTAATCTAGTTTGTGATGCTCCCTAGATAGTTGTGCAAAGGAAATAGAAATGTACTCATAAAAAAGACTCTAATGAGTTTCCTTTGAAGGATAAGTTGTTGGTTTCAATTTTTGGCAATTAAACTATTTTTCTATGTTTGGATGCCTTTTTTAATTGGTCCTGGTGGTTCTATTCTTACTACTGGTATGTTTTTTGTTGTTTTTCTCTGTGACTTGTTCTTGTTTTGACTAGTCTACTTTTTGGGGTTGTTCTACCCAATTATTAGATCTATATGGTAATTTCCTTTGCTATAAAAGGGATCAGGTCCCTTTCAAAAGTTCCATACTATAGACATGCAGATTTGACATCATCGTCAATGTTCACCTTTTGATTAAATAAATCAAGTTTTATTTAATTAAATCATAAATTTCCTAAGGTCTATTAATTTAATCACCAATATTAAATTAAATGATCAATGCTTATTTTCTCTCATTTGATTTTAAAAGAAATACAAAAATCTAAAATCAAATGTCATATCACTTAAATCATCTATTAGATTAATCAAAGCATCATTAGTTTAATCCTAACTACATGAATTTTCTAGATTCATCCACTTGCACCAATAAATCACTTTATTTGATTTATTAAAACACTTATTTTCCCTCATTAACTCTCATGTTTGACTTTTTGGACAAACACAAGTCCCCCCAAAAAAACCCTGAACCATATGCATTTATAGCCATTTTCAAATTTGAATTGACACATTCGTCAAGACTTGTACATTCCTCACCCTCTCACATCTTGTCATTGGTCCATGAATGATACCACATTCATCAATTTGACCTCTCCTCTCTTCAAGTTCAACTATAAGTTGAAGGCTTCTCTCCTTCAAACAACAAAACATTCTCATTGCAAGGTTACTCTCTTCATTGGAGAATCAATCTTGCTCATCACAACAACACAATTTGAACAACACTTTTTCATGCAAGGTTAGTCTCCACATAAGAGAACTAATCTTGCTCATCACAACATCACAACAACACATCTTGAGGCAAGGTTACTCTCTTCATTTGAGAATCAATCTTGCTCTTCATCATCCACATTTGAAAACATCTACACTATAGGAAACTTAAGCTCATAGCATCTCATTGTCTATCTCACTAAGCTTATCAAGGGCTCTTTCACATATTCAAAGAGCACCAATCCACCATAGAATAGCTATACTTCATGTCTTTTTTGCATGCTTAAATTATTTTGGTCATTTATTTTGAAGAATGTTGTATTATTCTATGAGGATATTGGAATCATGCTAACCCATTTGCAGATTTTGATGTCCACAAAATGGCGCTAGAAGGAGGTTGACTTTTGAATCAAGTGAAAATGAGGGTGAATAGAGTGGAATTGGAGATTTTGAAACAAAACTTGGAAAAAAGCATCTTTTAATGCTTGTTTTTAAATCTTAGAGCTTCAATTCACTACTTTTTTTTTTGGGGGTTGAAAATTAACCATTGCTTTGATGCTTTCAAATTGGTTAAAATTTGAACCTTAGAAATACTCACTAGAATTCAGATTTTGGAGTTAAAATTGAACAAGGAAAACTTCACATCTCATTTGGTGCTTCTAAAATGAACTCATCACTACTTTGAGGTATAAAATGAACAAGTGTCTTTCATGTTTTGCAATCTTTTTAATAAATTAACATCACTTGAAATGTGTATGCGCTTCTCTCGTGCTTCACAGTGATCTCGAGAATCAAAAGCATATTGGTGATGTAAAGTTGTCAAAAAGATTTCCTTCACACTTTCATTTCGGGAACTTAAAATTGAACAAAACACTTTGCGAGTGTGAGTAAACTTGTTGTGAGTTTTCTCCCTTTGTTTCTAAATGAAGGTTGATCAAACTACGGATGAGTTTATTTACTTTTGTCTAACTTAGAGAGCCTGCCTTGTGGGAAAAAGTTCTCACCCAAGGGAATGACCCAACCGGGAACACGCTAAAGCCAAGTGACTTCCAACCGGTATATAAGTATGGATTCTTGAGGAAAGTTCAAGAATCACAAGGATTATTTTGATGAGATGGACAACAATGGACTCTCGCCGATGTTGGATAATCCCCCATGAACGGAATGCCCACATTAGAACCCTTTGTTTAGAAAAAGGCCAAAACCTTGTCTATCTTGTTGGTGCAAAAGGTCATGTCCTTTGAAGCCACCCCACATTATACATGTGGTCTTGTTGTGGAAATGGAAAGTATGCCATGGGAGATTCATGGGTACTAATGCTTGGCTGACCCGAATAAGTGAGTGTCATGGAGGGGAGCTAGTGTGGTCAAGCATTTAGCCATTTGCACAAAATATGTGTAGCTGGATTCATCCAAGTGGGAAACCAACAAGATATTGCCTCATCATCCTAGGGTTGTAAAGTGCTTGGAAGTGGAAAACACATTGCTTGGTTCCTAAAAGCATTTGAAAACAAACATTCACATGACCTTCAAATTTCAAACCCCTTTTAGGAAACAAATACCTTTGGAGAATTTACACACTCTTGCTTTCTTTAGGGATCATATCCTTAGAGGTTTCTAAGTGTTTGAATTCTATCATCATTTGTTTTCACTAAGGATAAACATAGGAGACTTTTGCCCTAATTTCCTTGATTTCCACATAATGGACCTTGTGGGATGAAGAAGAAAGCAGGACATTAGACATTCAGTTTGAAAACATAATCAAGCAAGTGATTTTGGTAAAAAAAAAATCACTAAGACAAGATAAAAAAAAAATTGGATTCCGCATGTGTTTTCTAACATGATTTCCAGCAAGATCAAAATCCCAAAACCAAAGTTCAAGAAGCTTAGTCTGAAAGCTCATAAGGAGCATCTTGAGATATTGAGTTGAATGAGTTTTACTATCGATAGAATCCCAAACTTTTTGAAAGGTTTACATTCCTCCCAGAGGAAATATAGCATGTTCTCCAACACTGAGGTCTTGTAAGAAGAAGTGTTATTCTAGGTCAAGTCTAGGACCAATTTCAATCACTTTTATCCATCTCTCAACCATCAAAATCAGTCAAAAATCACCTCACCAACAACTATTGGAAACTTTGTAAACATCTATTATGCTAAACTTCTAGGTGAAATCAAATCACTTTGTTTCACTTTTAACACAACTAGTCAAACCATCATCCTATACACGAGTTCTCTCTTGCATTATACAACTTCCTAGGGTTTAGAGTTCATCTTGTTTGGCTTAGCACTCTTAGCCAAATTATCAAATCATCACGCCGTTTGACTTAACACACATTGTCAACCCGTCCTCTAATGTATAAGTCCACTCTAGGATAACACAACTTCCTAGGGTTTACAAGTGCATTTATCACATTTTGTTTGACTTAACACATCTAGTCAAACTATCAATCGAATCACGATTAATCAAAGTCCTAAAAGGTTTAACATTCCCTTCAAAGTTTCTTTAAGAGTTCCATTCATCCATATCACTCATCTTCCATTTATCTCATCCTCCTCATCACTTTGATCTTTCAATTATCCTAGTTCTTCGCTTCTTTGAACTTAAGGTTTAGACTGATCTAAAAATTTAGAGGTTCATCTCTTACATTCTTGAAAATTGATCTTCATTTTATGGTTCAAAGTTGATCTCAACACAAGAGGGACGTGGAATATAAGCTTGATCCATCCATCATGAGCAATTCAAGTCAACCAAACCATCCAAGTCTCGCAATGCCAATTGATTATCGAAACTCACATTTATACATGGCATCATTATCTCCTCCAAACTTCACTGATACGAATTTGATTATGCCCAATCTAAAGTTTGGAACACCTTTTTCAATGATAGATTTAAATCCAAGTCCAAATCTGCAAATCTATCAACCTAATAGTCAATGCATGAGTTTTCCAAACAACATTATCCCACCAAATCCATTCATGCCAAAGACAAGTTTTTCAATCATGACCATTTCAAATCCGCACTTGGTAAAATTTGGGATAGATATGCTTGCAAATCCCCCTAATGTTGTTCAAAATCCTCGCAATATATTGGCAACTCCATATGTTGATTCGAGTCAAGGTAACACAATGCAAAATCAAAGTGACCTAAATCAAGGCAATATGATTCTCAATCACAAAAATGTTCAAAGTCAATCTATCATGCCGAATCAAAACATCACACCAAATCATCCCATTTTTCCATCGATATCACAACAGTAGGTGGCAAACATCCAAGCAATCCCAACAATCAACACCATTCCACCAACACCACCACCACCACCGCTAAAACACAACATGACCAATTCATTCTCCATCATGTTGCAAGCCACACAATAAGCTTCCTACCAAAAGGCACTCCAAAACCAACAAGATGCACAAGCTGTGCAAGCCGCGCATGCCGCTCAGATTGCACACGCAATCCAACAAGCACACAGTCAAGCACAAGTGTAATTCCAAGCTCAGCAAGCACAACAAGAAGCATATCAACAAGCCTTGCAAGACTACCAATTACAGCAGCAATACGACCAACAACAAGCCTTGTTGGCACAACAACGACACGACCAACAACAAGCGTTGTTCGCTCAGCAGCAAACACAGGCATTACTCACTCAATAAAGCTTGCAACAGATTCCCACCACACTTGTTGAAAACAATGATCAAGATCTATCCATCAATGACAACATTGAAGATGTTTCCATCTCATTCAATGATCAAGTCAACACACACCAAGAACCACTTTTCAATCACGATCAAAACTCACCAACAATGCCCACCAATGAGAAAATTCAAGAAATATCAACATCACTTGATCCTATGGTTAAAGACATTGGTAATCTCTCTTCCACAATTGTTGAAAACAATATTCAAGATCTTGAAGATGCTTCTACCCCATCCAGTGATCAACTCAACATTCATCAAGAGCCACTTTTTAGTGATCTATTTCAAGATGTGTTACAATTACTTGATCCCATTGAAATAATCTATGATCCATCGACCAATAATCGTATTGAAAAGGTCTCTACATCACCTTATGATTTAGAGGACATATCTCAAGAACTTATTCCGAAGTGTGATCAACATCTTCCATCAAAGTCTATCAATGGTCTTTCCCAAGACACAATGACATCCTTCAACCTCATAGTTGAGAATAGTGAAAGAATCTTTGACTTCACACTTGATCCAATTCCATTCAAAGAACAATTGGATATTAAGCCACTTCCTGTGCCTAAGGACAATATCCAAGAATCCCTTCTACACAATCCATCCTTTGAAATTGACCCATGTCAAGAACTTGATCCAAAGAATGTTGAAAATAGTTCTAAAATCACTCAAGATCGAGAATTTGTATCTCCAAGATACTACAATGATCTAATGGGAACTCTCCTATCTATGCAAGATGCCACAAATGATGATCATATCCATATAGCACATATTCCTCCATCTACCTACAAGCTGCTTTCTTTGGACGGACATGTAGATGATCTTCATTCAAAACAAGAGTCTCATACTCTTGACAGCATTACCAAGGAACAAGAGTCTCCTCTTAAAATTTGTGCACAAGACCAAGATGTAGAAAAATATGGAGACATAACACAAACTAATCATGAAGAAGGCTTCTATAGAAGTTGCAAATCAGAAACATCATGTGAAAGCATATCAAGAATGAATCGTGAGGAGGACTTTTACAAGGATAGTGAAGCATCAACACTCCTTGAAGAAGCACTACAATCTAATATTTCACAAGATCAAATTAAAGATATCAATCAGGCATTCATCCCACATATGGAGGATCCTATCACTTATAAACTTGGATCACTCACCTTTGTAAGGGAAAATCATCTTATCAATGAAAGAGCTATGACATTTGAAGATCCGCCACAGAGCAAAGAAGGATTAGCGCCTTGTTTCCAAGGTAAATCATATCCTATTGCAAATAAGTTTTTTCAGGAAATGAATTATCAAGACAGAGGATTAGGCCTACATGAATATGGTATCCTACAACTAGTATAGATTTTTGGCAATCCTAAGCATCAAGGCCTTGGTTATTCGACAATCAAGGGATCTCAACATATTAGTAATACTATCACAAAATTGGGGGCAACTTCATCTCAAGCAAATGTCAACATAGGGAGCACAAAGAACCCTTATGATGAAACCAATGCCAATACTACAACCTGCCATGTCACGAATCTTTATCCACCCATCACCCCATCCACGAATTGGGACCAGCATCAAAAGAAATATTTGAATCAAATCAAAGAAGATAAAAAGCATGAAGGATAAATCAAATACATATGGATACCCAAAAATACAAAGGAAGATTATCCCTATCAAACTCCATTAGTCAAAGAAACTATGGAGCAAAATTAAAAAGGGAAAAGTATCCATCAAAGATGTCCACAAAAGAGAAAACATGCTTCTCAAGCAACATACAAAGTGTATCGAGCAGTTGGTCCTAATTCCATGCACACTTCCATATCCACTCATTATTGCTCAACTTCCCAAGTTTGGAGAGTCAAAGGTTCCAAACTATCGACCAATCCATATTTTGCTCCTAAACACAATCCATCCATGCATCATATCCAATTCTTTCATTAACCATGTATTGGCAATGACCCTTCATCATAAGGATTTAGAAGGCACTCTATCACAATGTGCACACAAAGACAAAGTTAACTCTAGTATCAACAAAGTAGATTAGGGATTTGAAAAGTTGCATTCAAGTGCACGTGTCTTCGCAAAACAACTTCTTCAAGTAGGCTACTGATGGCACGTTATGATAGAAGCATCAATGTCAGCAGTACTAGGTGATTCAACATTAGCTTAAAATCTCTCAAAAAATACAAAAAAATCATTAAAATGTCCTGAAAAAATGGTCACCTTGATGAACTAGCAAACAGGCATCTTGGCAAACACAAAAAAAAAAAAAAATTCTAAAAATATAAAAATATAAAAATCTAAAAAATCAAAAATGATTGAAAACAGTAGAAAAAAAAAAATCGTCCTCTAGTGAAAACCACTATGGTGGCTCTTTGGGCAAGTACCATGATGAAAACCTGGCAAACAGGTGTCATGAGTAGAATCGAGCATTTGCGTGTGCCAGTTCAATAGAAAGCATCTTATCACATCTATAATAAAGCTACCATTCCAAGGATATCATTTGTTCATCCATGAACCATTTATCCAACGCATTTTTATCCATCTACATCCAAAGTCCAAGTTACCTTGATCTTGATAAAATTTTGGAGCACACTCTACACTTGTTTATGGTAAGCATCTTGACATGGGTCATTTTCACTAATCCTATCCAATCCAAACATTATCTAAGCCTTGAAGCATTATCTGAATGAGTATTCCTCTGTTTAAACACCTTATCTTGTCACAAGATAATCCTTGGCATCCTTTGCATGCTTACCATATCCATCCATCCATCCACATGCCTATCCAAGCATTCACCCATGACATTCCCTGCATTACTATACATTGGGGGAAAATATTTGCATCTTCCTTTGAGAATAGATCTTGATATATATCCTCCTACTTATGTGGTGATTCGAACATTGGAAAACACAAAATCAAATTAGTCGAAGAACTTGTGATCCAAAATCGAAATCACTAGCCCATGGCATATTTTGACAGCAAGACATTCCTTATCAAGCTTTATCTTTCATCGAACATTGATCTAACAAATCATATCAATCACATCAAACTTGTGCATCAGCATCACATGAAATCATCAAAACAATTTTGTTCCAAATCAAGCTTCATCAATCTTGATCAATTGAATCCAATTATCACCTTGTTTGACTTAACACACTTAATCAAACTATCATCTTGTGCATGAGTTTACTCTAGGATAACACAACTTCCTTGGGTTTACAAGTTCATTATCATCTTGTTTGGTTTAACACACTTAGTCAAATTATCAAATCCATAATCACCTTGTTTGGCTTAACACACCTAGCAAAATTATCCTTTTTGTATGAGTTTATTCTAGGATAACACAACTTCGTAGAATTTACAAGTGCATTATCACTTTTGTTTGACTTAACACACTTAGTCAAACTATCAATCCATCAATCCAATTGATCAACATTAAGCTTGGTTTTCAACAAAATCCCAAAACAAAGCACTAATATCATCATGCATATCCATATCCTAATTGTCAAAATCATGCGAAAATTCAAAAACATTCAAAAATTCATCAAAAAACTCAAAAACATTTGAAAAATCAAAAATCCAAAAACATGTCAAAATATCAGAAAATCTTCAAAAATTTATCATTGAGTCTTGTCAGTCTTTCACCTTGTCGAACTCTATCATCTATGAGCTTGAACGTAGGCAAGGTTGATCTTTGATCATCCCCCAAGACAATTAGGGTCAGTCCTTAGGCGTCCGTCACAATGACATCCATCTACCCATCTAGTTAGGCGTTCATCGTAGGGGCACCCATTTGTCCATCTAGTTTACATTTTAGAATTTTAGGTGTCTATCGCTATGACATCCATTTGCCCATCTAGTTAGGAATCTGTCACAGGGGCATTCATTTGTCCATCTTTTTCACATTTTAGAATTTTAGACGTCCATCGCAATGACATTCGTCTGCCCATCTAGTTACGTGTCTGTCGCAGAGGCATTCATTTGTCTATCTTTTTCACATTTTAGGATTTTAGGCATCTGTCACAATGACATCTGTCTGCCCATCTAGTTAGGCGTCCGTCGCAGAGGCATTCGTTTGTCCATCCAATTTACATTTTAGGATTTTAGGCATCCATCATAATGGCAATCCGTTTGCCCATCTATCTCATTAGCAATCAAGTCAATTGGAGTCTGAACTATGTCATCTCTTAGATTAAATGTAGGCAAGGCCATCCTTGATTGGTCCTTGAGACACAAAATCCAAAAATATTGAAAAATGTGAAAATACCAAAAACATTTGTAAAACATCTCAAAATACCAAAAACAGCCTCAAAATATATGAAAAAACCAAAATGGTGCACCTATCTCATCTTGCTTTCACCTGCAATAATAACCATTCCTAATAAATCAATCATCGCCTTGACCCTTTGGTGAGTCAGTCAGAAGCAGGTTTAGTACATTCTAAACTGAACACCTAATCATCAGAGTCTTAAGCCTAAGTCAGTAAGCGAGCAAGTTGGTCAACTCAAAGTATCAATAGCTTATCACCCCAATCAGTCTCACCAAAACCCTGATCACTACGTGTCCTAGGATGAAGCTTTCCTGCGATGGACATAAGCATTAGGTACCTCACAGTAGTTTAGCCTTGGCTAGCGGTATGAAGAACATCAGCTTGTTTGTTTATTTTATCTTGGTCTTGTTTAGACTTATCTTAGTTTGTGCTCATCCCAAGGACCTCTCGATGATGCCTAAACAAAACAGGTTTAGAGAGAAAGGAATGGGGCAATGATCATTATCTTTTTGTCTGTTGTGCTTGTTGGATATTCTTGTAAAATAACTTTGTCAAGTGTACTTTGTTTTTTTATAGGAAAGATGTTTTAAGTGTCTTGTTGACCACATAAGGAGGCTTGCCTACTTATGTTTTGGCCCGAGATATCTAGGATATCTAAACTACATTCTGAATAAGGTTTTGTTTGTCAAGTGTGAACAAGAGTACTCCTATCTATTTGACAAGTCAAATTCCATCACATTGGGCACCGCACCATCCTAGTTCTTAATACCTTGATGCATCGCACCTACATGTGTTATCAAACATAAAGAAAGGTATGCTCTTTCCCATCCTTGGATAAGCAATACATCATCATTCATCATCATATCGAATAAAGTCTCAATGACTAGGGGACTTATTGGACTTCTATATCTTCTTGGATTTAAGGGTTTATCCCTCTCATTCTTCTATCCTCTTTAATAGTAACAATGCATCCATCCTGCATCCATCTTGCATCCGCATTCTCATTCTACATAATCATGTCATATCATCATAAGACAACATCATCCATCACATTCATCTCACATGCATCGCATAATCATTTAAGATATTTAAGATAATATAGATTTGTTATTTTAAGCATCTTCCAAACATCTCATTTTCATAATCATTTAAGATGTTTAAGATAATATAGATTTGTTATTTTAAGCATCTTCCGAACATCTTATTCTCAGCATCATTATTATATAGATCATATAGTCTAACCATCCATACATCCATTTTGAACCTCTTTGTTGCAAGATCCACCTCAATATTTTCACTCGATCTCTCAAGGGGGCAATGCACTAACATACTTATTTTCACTGGGGCATCTGATAAATGAAAAATTCTTTATTTTCGATGTCAGCAGCATCATTCTTTGAACCAATGCAACAAGTACATTGCTTCAAAGAGGGGCAAAATGTAGACATGCAGATTTGACATCATCGTCAATGTTCACCTTTTGATTAAATAAATCAAGTTTTATTTAATTAAATCATAAATTTCCTAAGGTCTATTAATTTAATCACCAATATTAAATTAAATGATCAATGCTCATTTTCTCTCATTTGATTTTAAAGAAATACAAAAATCTAAAATCAAATGTCATATCACTTAAATCATCTATTAGATTAATCAAATCATGATTAGTTTAATCCTAACTACACGAATCTTCTAAATTCATCCACTTGCACCAATAAATTAGTTTATTTAATTTATTAAAACACTTATTTTCCCTCATTAACTCTCATGTTTGACGTTTTGGACAAACACAATTCCCCCCAAAAAAACCCTCAACCACATGCATTTATGGCCATTTTCAAATTTGAATTGGCACATTGGCCAAGATTTGCACATTCATCACCCTCTCACACCTTGACAAGTGGCATGTTGTCATTGGTCCATAAATGATCCCACATTCATCAGTTTGATCTCTCCTCTCTTCAAGTTCAACTATAAGTTGAAGGCTTCTCTCCTTCAAACAACAACACATTTTCATTGCAAGGTTACTCTCTTCATTGGAGAATCAATCTTGCTCATCACAACAACACAATTTTAACAACACTTTTTCATGCAAGGTTACTCACCACATAAGGGAACTAATCTTGCTCATCACAACAACACATCTTGAGGCAAGATTACTCTCTTTATTTGAGAATCAATCCTCCTCTTCATCATCCACATTTGAAAGCATCTACACTATAGGCAACTTGAGCTCGTAGCATCTCATTGTCTATCTCACTAAGATTATCAATGGTTGGGAAAGGGCTCTTTCACATATTCAAAGAGAACCAATCCACCATAGAATAGATATACTTCATGTCTTATTTGCATGCTTAAATTGTTTTGGTCATTTATTTTGAAGAATGTTGTATTATTCTATGAGGATATTGGAATCATGCTAAACCATTTGAGATTTTCATGTCCACAAAATGGTGCTAGAAGGAGGTTGACTTTTGAATCAAGCGAAAACAAGGGAAAATAGAGTGGACTTGGAGATTTTGAAATCAAAACTTGGAAAAAAGCATTTTTTAATGCTTGTTTTTAAATCTTAGAGCTTCAATTCACTACCCTTTTTTTTTCTGATTTAAACCAACTCACCTTTTTTTTTGGGGGGGGGGTTTAAAATTAACCATTGCTTTGATGCTTTCAAATTGGTTAAAATTTGAACCTTAGAAATACTCACTAGAATTTAGATTTTGGACTTAAAATTGAACAAGGCAAACTTCACATCTCATTTGGTGCTTCTAAAATGAACTCATCACTGCTTTGATGTATAAAATGAACAAGTGTCTTTCATATTTTGCAATCTTTTTCATAAATTAACATCATTTGAAATGTGTATGCACTTCTCTCATGGTTCACAGCGATCTCGAGAATTAAAAGCATTTTGGTGATGTTAAGTTGTCAAAAAGATTGCCTTCACACTTTCATTTTGGGAACTTAAAATTGAACAAAACACTTTGCGAGTGTGAGTAAACTTGTTGCGAGTGTTCTCCCTTTGTTTCTAAATGAAGGTTGATTGAACTATGGATGAGTTTATTTGCTTTTATCTAACTTAGAGGGCCTGCCTTGTGGGAAAAAGTACTCACCCAAGGGAACGACCCAACCAGGAACACGCTAAAGCCAAGCGACTTCCAACCGGTCTATAAGTGTGGATTCTTGAGGAAAGTTCAAGAATCACAAGGATTATTCTGACGAGATGGACAACGATGGACTCTCGCCAACGTTGAATAATCCCCCATGAATGGAATTCCCACATTAGAACCCTTTGTTTAGAAAAAGGCCAAAACCTTATCTATCTTGTTGGTGCAAAACGTCATGTCCTTTGAAGCTGCCCCACATTTTACATGTAGTTTTGTTGCGGAAATGGAAAGTATGCCATGCGAGATTCATGGGTACTAATGCTTGGCTGACCCGAATAAGTGAGTGTCCTGGAGGGGAGCCAGTGTGGTCAAGCATTTAGCCATTTGCACAAAATATGCGCAGCTGGATTCGTCCAAGTGGGAACCCAGCAAGATATTGCCTCATCATCCTAGGGTTGTAAAGTGCTTGGAAGTGGAAAACACATTGCTTGGTTCCTAAAAACATTTGAAAACAAACATTCACATGACCTTAAAATTTCAAACCCCTTTTAGGAAACAAATACCTTTGAAGAATTTAAGCACTCTTGCTTTCTTTAGGGATCATATCCTTAGAGGTTTCTAAGTGTTTGAATTCTATCATCATTTGTTTTCACTAAGGATAAACATAGGAGACTTTTTCCCTAATTTCCTTGATTTCCACGTAATGGACCTGGTGGGATGAAGAAGAAAGTAGGACATTAGACATTTAGTTTGAAAACACAATCAAGCAAGTGATTTTGGTAAAAAACAATTCACTAAGACAAGATAAAAGAAAAATTGGATTACACATGTGTTTTCTAACATGATTTCCCACAAGATCAAAAACCCAAAACCAAAGTTAAAGAAGCTTAGTCTGAAAGCTCATAAGGAGCATCTTGAGATTTTGAGTTGAATGAGTTTTACTATCAACAGAATCCCAAACTTTTTGAAAGGTTTACTTTCCTCCCAGAGGAAATATAGCGTGTTCACCAACACTGAGGTCTTGTAAGAAGAAGTGTTATTCTAGGTCAAGTCTAGGATCAATTTCAATCACTTTCATCCATCTCTCAACCATCAAAATCAGTCAAAAATCACCTCACCAACAACTCTTGGAAGCTTTGTAAACATTTGTTATGCTAAACTTCTAGGCGAAATCAAATCACTTTGTTTGAATTAACACAACTAGTCAAACCATCATCCTATACACGAGTTCTCTCTTGGATAATACAACTTCCTAGGGTTTATGAGCTCATCTTGTTTGGCTTAACACACTTAGCCAAATTATCAAATCATCACCCCATTTGACTTAACACACTTAGTCAAACCATCCTCTAATGTACAAGTCCACTCTAGGATAACACAACTTCCTAGGGTTTACAAGTGCATTTATCACATTTTGTTTGACTTAACACATCTAGTCAAACTATCAATCGAATCACGATTAGTCAAAGTCCTAAAAGGTTTAGCATTCCCTTCAAAGTTTCTTTAAGAGTTCCATTCATCCATATAACTCATCTTCCATTTATCTCATCCTCGTCATCACTTTGATGTTTCAATTATCCTAGTTCTTCGCTTCATTGAACCTAAGGTTTAGACCGATCTAAAGAATTAGAGGTTCACCTCTTACATTCTTGAAAATTGATCTTCATTTTATGGTTCAAAATTGATCTCAACACAAGAGGGACATGGAATATAAGCTTGATCCATCCATCATGAGCAATTCAAGTCAACCAAACCAAACAAGTCTCGCAATGCCAATTGATTATCAAAACTCACATTTATACATGGCATCATTATCTCCTCCAAACTTCACTGATACGAATGTGAGTATGCCCAATCTAAAGTTTGGAACACCTTTTTCAATGATAGATTTAAATCCAAGTCCAAATCTGCAAATCTATCAACGTAACAGTCAATGCATGAGTTTTCCAAACAACATTATCCCACCAAATCAATTCATGCCAAAGACAAGTCTTTCAAACATGACCATTTCAAATCCGCACTTTGTAAACTTTGGGATAGTATGCTTGCAAATCCCCCTAATGTTGTTCAAAATCCTTGCACTATATTGGCAACTCCATATGTTGATTCAAGTCAAGGTAAGACCATGCAAAATCAAAGTGACCTAAATCAAGGCAATATGATTCTCAATCACAAAAATGTGCAAAGTCAATCTATCATGCTGAATCAAAACATCACACCAAATCATCCCATTTTTCCATCGATATCACAACAGTAGGTGGCAAACATCCAAGAAATCCCAACAATCAACACCATTCCACCACCACCATTGCCAAAACACAGCACAACCAATTCATTCTCCATCATGTTGCAAGCCACACAACAAGCTGCCCACCAAAAGGCACTCCAAAACCAACAAGCTGCACAAGCCATGCAAGCCACACATGCTGCTCAGATGGCACACGCAATCCAACAAGCACGCACTCAAGCACAAGCATAATTCCAAGCTCAACAAGTGCAAGCAAAATACCAGGCTCAATTACAAGCACAACAAGAAGTGTATCAACAAGCCTTGCAAGACTACCAATTATAGCAGCAATACAACCAACAACAAGCCTTGTTGGCACAACAACGACACGACCAACAACAAGTGTTGTTGGCTCAGCAGCAAACACAGGCATTACTCACTCAACAAAGCTTGCAACAGATTCCCACCACACTTGTTGAAAACAATGATCACGATCTATCCATCAATGACAACATTGAATATGTTTCCATCTCATTCAATGATCAAGTCAACACACACCAAGAACCACTTTTCAATCATGATCAAAACTCACCAATGATGCCAAACAATGATCAAATTCAAGAAATATCAATATCACTTGATCCTATGGTTGAAGACATTGGTAATCTCTCTTCCACAATTGTTGAAAACAATGTTCAAGATCTTGAAGATGCTTCTACCCCATCTAGTGATCAACTCAACATTCATCAATAGCCACTTTTTAGTGATCTATTTCAAGATGTGTTACAATTATTTGATCCCATTGACATAATCTATGATCCATTGACCAATGATCGTATCGAAAAGGTCTCTACATCACCTTATGAGTTAGAGGACATATCTCAAGAACTTATTCCAAAACGTGATCAACATCTTCCATCAAAGTCTAGCAATGGTCTTTCCCAAGACACAATAACATCCTTCGACCTCATAGTTGATAATAGTGAAAGAATCTTTGACTTCACACTTGATCCAATTCCATTCAAAGAACAAGTGGATATTAAGCCACTTCTCGTGCCTAAGGATGATATCCAAGAATCCCTTCTACACAATCCATCCTTTGAAATTGACCCATGTCAAGAACTTGATCCAAAGCATGTTGAAAATAGTTCTAAAATCACTCAAGATCGAGAATTTGTATATGCAAGATACTACAATGATCTAATGGGAACTCTCCTATCTATGCAAGATGCCGCAAATGATGATCATATCCATATAGCACATATTCCTCCATCTACCCACAAGCTGCTTTCTTTGGACGGACATGTAGATGATCTTCATTCAAAACAAGAGTCTCATACTCTTGACAACATTACCAAGGAACAAGAGTCTCCTCTTAAAATTTGTGCACAAGACCAAGATGTAGAAAAATATGGAGACATAACACAAACAAATCATGAAGAAGGCTTCTATAGAAGTTGCAAATCAGAAACATCATGTGAAATCATATCAGGAATGAGTCATGAGGAGAAATTTTACAAGGACACTGAAGCATCAACACTCCTTGAAGAAGCACTACAATCTGATATTTTACAAGATCAAATTAAAGATATCAATCAAGAATTCATCCCACATATGGAGGATCCTATCACTTATAAACTTAGATCACTCACCTTTGTAAGGGAAAATCATCTTATCAATGAAAGAGCTATGAAATTTGAAGATCCGCCATAGAGCAGATAAGGATTAGCACCTTGTTTCCAAGGTAAATCATATCCTATTGCGAATAAGTTTTTTCAGCAAATGAATTATCAAGGCAGAGGATTAGGCCTACATGAACAGGGTATCTTGCAACCAGTATAGATTTTTGGCAATCCTAAGCATCAAGGCCTTGGTTATTCAACAATCAAGGGATCTCAACATATTAGTAATACTATCACAAAACTGGGGGCAACTTCATCTCGAGCAAATGTCAACATAGGGAGCACAAATAATCCTTATGATGAAACCAATGCCAATACTACAACCCGCCATGTCACGAATATTCATCCACCCATCACCCCATCCACGAATTGGGACCAACATCAAAAGAAATATTTGAATCAAATCAAAGAAGATAAAAAGCACGAAGGACAAATCAAATACATATGGATACCAAAAAATTACAAAGAAAGATTATCCCTATCAAACTCCATTAGTCAAAGAAACTATGGGGAAAAATTAAAAAGGGAAAAGTATCCATCAAAGATGTCCACAAAAGAGAAAACATGCTTCTCAAGTGACACACAAAGTGTATCGAGCAGTTGGTCCTAATTCCATGCACACTTTCATATCCACTCATTGTTGCTCATCTTCCCAAGTTTGGAGATTCAAAGGTTCCAAAATATCGACCAATCCATATTTTACTCCTAAACACAATCCATCCTCACCTCCATGCATGATATCCAATTCTTTCATTAACCATGTATTGGCAATGACCCTTCATCATAAGGATTCAGAAGGCACTCTATCGCGATGTGCGCACAAAGATAGAGTTAACTCCAGTATCAGCAAAGCAGATTAGGGATTTGAAAATTTGCATTCAAGTGCACATGTCTTGGTAAAACAACTTCTTCAAGCAAGCTACCGATGGCATGTTATGACAGAAGCATCAATGTCAGCAGTACTAGGTGATTCAACATCAGCTTAAAATCTTTCAAAAAATACAAAAAAATCATTAAAATGTCCTAAAAAAATGGTCACCTTGATGAAAACCTAGCAAACAAGCATCTTGGCAAACACAAAAAAAAAAAAATTCCAAAAATATAAAAATCTTAAAAAAAAAAAAAATCTAAAAAAACAAAAAAATGATTGAAAATAGTAGAAAAAAAAATTGTCCACTAGTGAAAACCACTATGGTGGCACTTTGGGCAAGTACCATGATGAAAACCTGGCAAATAGGCATCATGAGTAGAATCAAGCATTTGCATGCACCAGTTTAGCAGAAAGCATCTTATCACATCCATAATAAAGCTAGGATTCCAGCCATATCATTTGTTCATCCGTGAACCATTTATCCAACCCATTTTTATCCATCTGCATCCAAGGTCCAAGTTACCTTGATCTTGATAAAATTTTGGAGCACACTCTACACTTGTTTATGGTAAGCATCTTGACATGGGTCATTTTCACTGATCCTATCCAATCCAAACATTATCTAAGCCTTGAAGCATTATCTGAATTAGTATTCCTCTGTTTAAACACCTTATCTTGTCACAAAATAATCCTTGGCATCCTTTGCATGCTTACCATATCCATCCATCCATCCACACACCTATCCAAGCATTCACCCATGACATTCCTTGCATTACTAGACACTAGGGGTAGATATTTGCATCTTGCTTTGAGAATAGATCTTGATATATATCCTCCTACTTATGTGGCAATTCGAACATTGGAAAACCCAAAATCAAATTAGTCGAAAAACTTGTGATCCAAAATCCAAATCACTAGCCCATGGCATATTTTGACAGCAAGACATTCCTTATCAAGCTTTATCTTTCATCGAACATTGATCTAACAAATCATATCAATCACATCTAACTTGTGCATCACCATCACATCAAATTATCAAAACAATTTTGTTCCAAATCAAGCTCCATCAATCTTGATCAATTGAATCTAGTTATCACCTTGTTTGACTTAACACACTTAATCAAACTATCATCTTGTGCATGAGTTTACTCTAGGATAAGACAACTTCCTTGGGTTTACAAGTTCATTATAATCTTGTTTGGCTTAACACACTTAGCAAATTATCAAATCCATAATCACCTTGTTTGGCTTAACACACCTAGCCAAATTATCCTTTTTGTACAAGTTTATTCTAGGATAACACAACTTCATAGAGTTTACAAGTGCATTATCACTTTTGTTTGACTTAACACACTTAGTCAAACTATCAATCCATCAATCCAATTGATCAACATTAAGCTTGGTTTTCAACAAAATCCCGAAACAAAGCACTAATATCATCATGCATATCCATATCCTAATTTTCAAAATCATGCAAAAATTCAAAAACATTCAAAAATTCATCAGGAAACTCAAAAACATATGAAAAATCAAAAATCCAAAAACATGTCAAAATATCATAAAATCTACAAAAATTCATCATTGAGTCTTGTCAATCTTTCACCTGGTGAAACTACGTCATCTGTGAGCTTGAGCATAGGCAAGGTTGATCTTTGATCATCCCCCGAGACACTTAGATTCAGTCCTTAGGCATCCATCGCAATGACATCCATTTGCCCATCTAGTTAGGCATCCGACGTAGGGGCAGCCATTTGTCCATCTAGTTTACATTTTAGGATTTTAGGCATCCATCACAATAACATCTGTCTACCCATCTAGTTAGGCATTCATCGTAGGGGCATTCGCTTGTCCATCTTTTTCACATTTTAGGATTTTAGGCGTTCGTCGCAATGACATCCGTCTACCCATCTAGTTAGGCATCTATCGTAGAGGCATTCGTTTGTCCATCTTTTTCACATTTTAGGATTTTAGGTGTCCGTTGCAATGACACCCGTCTGCCCATCTAGTTAGGTGTTCGTTACAAAGGCATTCATTTATCCATCCAATTTACATTTTAGGATTTTAGGCATCCATCGTAATGGCAATCCGTTTGCCCATCTATCTCATTAGCAATCAAGTCAATTGGAGTCTGAACTAGACATCATCTCTAAGATTAAACATAGGCAAGGCCATCCTTGATCAGCCCCCGAGACACAAAATCCAAAAATATTGAAAAATGTGAACATACCAAAAACATTTGTAAAACATCTCAAAATACTAAAAACAGCGTGAAAATATCTGAAAAAACCAAAATGGTGCACCCCTCTCATCTCGCTTTCACCTGCAATAATGACCATTCCTAATAAATCAATCATCACCTTCACCCTTTTGTGAGTCAGTTAGAAGCAAGTTTAGTAGGTTCTAAAGTGAACACCTAATAATTAGAGTCTTAAGCCTAAGTCCGTAAGCAAGCAAGTTGGTCAACTCAAAGTATCAATAACTTATCACACCAATCAGTCTCACCAAATCCTTGATCACTACATGTCCTAGGATGAAGCTTTCTTGCGATGGACATAAGCATCAGGTACCTCATAGTAGTTTAGCCTTGGCTAGTGGTACGAAGAAGATCAGCTTGTTTGTTTATTTTATCTTGGTCTTGTTTAGACTTATCTTAGTTTGCGCTCATTCCAAGGACCTCTCGATGCTGCCTAAACAAAATAGGTTTAGAGAGAAAGGAATGGGGCAATGATCATTATCTTTTTATCTACTATGCTTGTTGGATATTCTTGTAAAATAACTTTGTCAGGCGTACTTTGTTTGTTTATAGGAAAGATGTTTTAAGTGTCTTGTTGACCACATAAGGAGGCTTGCCTACTTATGTTTTGACCCGAGATGTCTAGGATATCTAAACTGCATTCTGAATAAGGTTTCGTTTGTCAATTGTGAACAAGAGTACTCCTATCTGTTTGATGAGTCAAAGTCCATCACATTGGGCACCACGCCATCCTAGTTCTTAATACCTTGATGCATCACACCTACGTGTGTTATCAAACATAACGAAAGGTACGCTCTTTCCCATCCTTGGATAAGCAATACATCATCATTTATCATCATATCCAATAAAGTCTCGATGACCAGGGGACTTATTGGACTTCTACATCTTCTTGGATTGAAGGGTTTATTCCTCTCATTCTTCTATCCTCTTTGACGCTAACAATGCATCCATCCTGCATCCATCTTGCATCCACATTCTCATTCTACATAATCACGTCATATCATCATAAGACAACATCATCCATCACATTCATCTCACATGCATTGCATAATCATTTAAGATGTTTAAGATAATATAGATTTGTTATTTTAAGCATCTTCCAAACATCTTATTCTGAACATCATTATCATATAGATAATATAGTCTAACCATCCATACATCCATTTTGAACCTCTTTGTTGTGAGATCCACATCAATATTTTCGCTCGATCTCTTGAGGGGGCAATGTGCTAACATACCATTTTTCGCTGGGGCATCTGATAAATCAAAACTTCTTTATTTTCGATGTCAGCAGCATCATTCTTTGAACCAATGCAACAAGTACATTGCTTCAAAGAGGGGAAAAATGTAGACATGCAGATTTGACATCATCGTCAATGTTCACCTTTTGATTAAATAAATCAAGTTTTATTTAATTAAATCATAAATTTCCTAAGGTCTATTAATTTAATCATCAATATTAAATTAAATGATCAATGCTCATTTTCTCTCATTTTATTTTAAAAGAAATACAAAAATCGAAAATCAAATGTCATATCACTAAAATCATCTATTAGATTAATCAAATCATGATTAGTTTAATCCTAACTACATGAATCTTCTAGATTCATCCACTTGCACCAATAAATCACTTTATTTGATTTATTCAAATGCTTATTTTCCCTCATTAACTCTCATGTTTGACTTTTTGGACAAACACAATTGCCCCCAAAAAACCCTCAGCCACATGCATTTATGGCCATTTTCAAATTTGAAATGGCACATTGGCCAAGACTTGCACATTCCTCACCCTCTCACACCTTGACAAGTGGCATGTTGTCATTGGTCCATGAATGATCCCACATTCATCAATTTGACCTCTCCTCTCTTCAAGTTCAACTATAAGTTGAAGGCTTCTCTCCTTCAAACAACAACTCATTCTCATTGCAAGGTTACTCTCTTCATTGGAGAATCAATCTTGCTCATCACAACAACACTTTTTCATGCAAGGTTAGTCTCCACATAAGAGAACTAATCTTGCTCATCACAACAACACAACAACACATCTTGAGGCAAGGTTACTCTCTTCATTTGAGAATCAATCTTGCTCTTCATCATCCACATTTGAAAGCATCTACACTATTGGCAACTTGAGCTCATAGCATCTCATTGTCTATCTCATTAAATTTATCAAGGGTTGGGAAAGTGCTCTTTCACATATTCAAAGAGCACCAATCCACCATAGAATAGATATAATTCATGTCTTCTTTGCATGCTTAAATTATTTTGGTCATTTATTTTGAAGAATGTTGTATTATTCTATGAGGATATTGGAATCATGCTAACCCATTTGCAGATTTTGATGTCCACACCTACTTACTTGATCGAAAACATTAACAAATGAGTTGTGATATTTTCTATGTAGATTCAAGTTGTTATTTTTAATAATTATTTCCATTATTTTTAGTTTAACTTTATATTCAATTCTTATTTTTCTATTATATTTTATTAAAAACATTTTATCTCACATAACTTTCAATACATAAAAAATATAGTTCCTTAGAACTAGATCATTATCTCTAGTGTCTGGTGTACAAACATTTTTTAGTCATTTTTATTTATTCTTAATTTTTGAATTAGTATGAACAAAAAATTTAGACCTATATTTTTTGTAAAAAAAATTATCTTAGGATATAATCAAAATTACTTTTTCATTTTTCATTAAACAAGGACATAGATGTAGAATGCAAATAATTTTTAGCCGATAGGTTATTTGTGTGAACTTTGGTTGGAATTTTCATTAGGCTTCCCAGTTTCTAAGGTTTTCGGCATCAAGTTGCCAGTCGGGAAAAAGGTGGCGAAGGTTTTTTATTTTTTAATTAAAAGAATTTGGTGCACCGATAGAGAATGCCAACAAAATTAAATAGTGGATGGCATCAACATTAATTATTGTATGGTTTTCATGTAGTGGCAATGGTTGTAAGTAACACTTACCTTTTAAATCCTTAGAGAACATAGAGAATGCCTCGACAATTTTTGATAAGGCATTGTTGGGTGTTGTTCTATGGCTTTAACTTGTATCAGAGCTATGAGTGAAGAGGGCAAGATTCTGTGAAGGTGCAAGTACGATTATCCATTATGGAATTTTTGTGAAGGTGGTTGGAGGTTATTTTATGTTTTTTACATGGGTCGATGGTCGCAAAAGCAATACAAAAGTGTCGGGTTTGATAATTCTGTGCCCATTTTTTGTAGGCAGTGGAGAAAGAAGGGATTAGAGAGAAAGGAAGTGAGAAGAGGTGTATTTGAAGCAAGTGGGAAGAGTTGCATATTGTAAAAACCCTTTCTAGAGTATTTTGAAACTAGTTTATGTTATTTTCCTAAGGGTATTGTAGATTGTTATTTTGTAGCTTAGGCTATATTGTTTGATCGATGGTTTTCATGTAGTTGTGATGGGCGGAAGGCACTATTGTTTGTTTTTGTGTTGGTTTGTTATTGTGATTTCGTGTGTTTTTTGTGGGTTTTTTTCACCTGGGTCTCTATTGAAACCAATATTGTTTATGGTTTATGTGTAGTCACGATGGCTGGAAGGCAATATTGTTTGTTTGTGCATTAGTTTGTTACTGCACGAATTCATGTGTTTTTTGTCGGGTTTTTCATTTGGGTCACTGCTAAAACCAATATTATTGCATTTATGGTTTATGTTTTGTGGTGAAGGTTTTGAATTGGTTTGTTACTGTGAGATTTTTGTGTTTTGTGGGTTTTTCCATCTGGGTCACTATTGAAACCAATATTCTTTTATTTATGGCTTTTGCTTTCTGGCAATGGTTGTAACACAATAAATAGTTAATGTTATAAAATTTATGTTGTTTTCTATAAGTCATTATTAATTGGTTCTCATTTTATGGTGAAGGTTTTGAATTGGTTTGTTATTGTGAGCTTTTTGTGTTTTGTGAGTTTTTCCATCTGGGTCACCATTGAAACCAATATTGTTTCATTTATGGCTTCCACTTTCTAGTGATGGTTGTAACATAATAAAATAGTTTATGTTATATAGTTTATGTTGTTTTCCATAAGGCATTGTTGATTGTTGTTCTCTAGAGCTAAGGCTATATTGTTTCATTTATGATTTTTGTTTTGTGGCGATGGTTGCAACAAAATGAAATAGTTATTGTTATATAGTTTATGATGTTTTCCATAAGGTAGTGTTGATTGTTGTTCTCTAGCTTAGGCTATATTGTTTTCTTTTCTATAAGGTTCTGCTAAAAAAAGACTATATAGTTTGTTGAAATTAATATTATTTGATTTATGGTTTAGCTTTTGTAGTGATGGTTTTGCATGGGTTTCTTGTTGTGATTTTTTGTATTTTGTGGGTTTTCCCATCTGGGTGATTTTTGATACCAATATTGTTTCATTTATGGACAACATTTAGTGGTGATGATTGGAATACAATAAAATAGTTAATGTTATGCAGTTCATCTTGTTTTGCATAAGGCATTGTTGATTGGTCTTCTCTAGCTTAGGTTGTATTGTTTCATTTATGGCTTTCATTTTGTGTCAATGGTTACAATGTAGTAAAATAGTTAATGTTATAGAGTTTATTTTATTTTCCATAAGGCATTGTTGAGTGTTGTTCTCTAGCTTTGGCTATATTGTTTCATATTTGATTCATAGTACAATAGTAAGTGTTATAGAGTTTATGTTGTTATCCATAAGGTATTGTTGACTATTGGTGTATAGCTTTGGCTATATTATTTCCTTTCCGATAAGGTCCAATTGAAAAAAAAAACTACTAGGTTTTTGTTGAAACCATTATTGTTTCATTTGAGGTGTGAGTGTGTATGCCTGCATATTCATTTCCAACATGTATCTTTGACATCATGTGTTTATCTATTTATAAATATGTCCAGTTTTTAATATCAATATAGTATTTGCTTCTTGTGTAGTTTTATTGTCGCATATTATTATATATCCATAATTTTTGTTTTCTATTTTAAATGTTTATATGTATGTGTGGGTGTCTATGTGTGTATATGGTTGTTTCCAATAAGGTGTTGTTCAAGAAATATCATACTCCATCTTAGCTTCTCTAGTTCATGACATCCTCAAGTTGTCTAGAGAAATGATAAGAAAAATCAATATACAATAGTTTAGCATACATGCTAAAGTATTAAAACCATGATTCTTAAGAAGATCATCCATTTAGATTTATTTTGATTGATTGAATTTTTTGTTGGTTTGGATGGTTGTTTTTGCTAATGATTGTGATAATTGATGTTCAATGTTGAGTTTTTATGTGATCGTTGTGTTTTTTGTGTTTTTATATTGTTGTTTTTCTATTGGTTTAAGCTCGAAGTTCATTGCCCCCAATGAGTTTAGGATTTTTCCCCCAAGCTAGGGTGAGACATGACTGCAATGCCAAGATATGTACATGAGTTTCCTTTCGATAGATAGGAATAATGATAGCAAAAATGAATGACCGACACATGCTCAAATAAATGGAGAAGCTAATCTATCACAAATAGCGCTTGTTGCCAGGTTTTCACTAGTTTTTATTGGACTTTTTCAAAATTTCAGATTTTTTTGCTATAACTAAGAAGCCTGTTTGCAAGGTTTTCATCAAGGCAATAGTTTTTTTGATTTTTCACTCTTTTTTTTTGTATTTTCTCTTTTTCTCATTTTTTTGCTATATTTTTCTGCATTTTTTTTTTTGCCTTTTTTTAGTACTTTTACCATGCACTGGATAAGCTAGGTATAGAAATTTTTGTGATGGATACTATTAATAGGTTCCTCGAACATTTCCCCTTTATGTGTAGACAACTTATATGCTCCCGATCCATAGACTGATACAACAACAAAAGGACCTAGCCAGTTTGGTTCAAATTTTCCTTTCTTTTCCCTATCTTGTTGATTTTGAGGATTCTTTTTCATGACCAAGTCACCAACCTAAAATTTTCTTGGTTTTACTCTGATTATAGCTTCTTGGCATCCTCTTTTGATAGGATTTCAAATGATCCACAACTTTCTAATGACGTTCATCCAACAGTTCTAACTCCTGGAGTCTAGATACTCTATAATCTTCCTCTGAAATGATCCCCTTCAAGGATACCTAGAGTGAAGGTAACTCAACCTCAATTGGTAAAATGGATTTTGATCCATATACAAGGGCATAAGGTGTATCTCATGTTCGGGTGCAGATACTAGTTTGGTATGCCCACAAAGTAGGGTTTAGATGAGCATGGCAGTCACGTCCAACATCATTGATAGTTTTCTTTAAGATTTTCAAAATGGTCTTGTTTGAGGCCTCTTCCTGGACATTTCCTTAAGGGTAGTACAGTGTGGAAAATCGATGCTGGATATGAAACCTTTCATAAAGTTCTTGGGTGTCCTAGTTCTTGAAAGGTCTACCATTGTCTATGACAATTAACTAAGGAATGCCATACTAACAGATAATATACTTTAGGATGAAGGAAGCAATTTGTTTTCTAGTGATTATGGTTAATGGTACTTCAATCCACTTTGTAAAATACTCTATGGCTGTGATGATGAATTTGTGTCCATTAGAGGATGATGGATGAGTTTTACCTACAAGATCCAAACCCCATTGATAGAAAGGCCATGTTGATGCAAATGGTTGTAGCTCCTACACTAGTGCATGTATCAAATTTACATGGACCTAACATTTTTTGCATTTCTTGACAAATTGAAAAGACTTCTTCTCCATATTCAGCCAATAATACCCCAAGCGTAAGATTTTCTTAGCAAGAGTTAGTCCACTTGAATGAGCTCCACAAATACCTTCATGAACTTCACATAAGGTTTTTTTAGATTCATTACATTCAAGACAACAAAGATTATTACCATCAAGACCTCGACGATAAAGTGTGTCATTTATCAGGGTGTGTTGAGTAGCTTGACAGATGAAATTACATTTTTTGGTTTTAGGATAGATAGGGAGGAAGGGTATTGTCTCTCAAATAAGTATAGATCTTCCCATAAATTTGGGACTCAGTGTGAACTAGATGGCATATGACTTGGTATTTCAGATTAGCGTAAGCAGCATTAAACACTTGTTCCACCATGAACTCATAATGGCTTAATTTTTTCGGTATCTATAGAAGAGAAGCAATTGTTGCCATGGAATCAACAACTTTGCTATCCACTCTAGGAATCTGTTCAAATTTGATCTCAACAAAGTACTTTTTGAAATCATTCACCATTCTATTATACAACATCAACTTTTCATCTTTTGTCTGATAATCATCATTAACCTGATTAATGACCAATTAGGAGTCTCCATAGACTTGTAACTCTGTGATATTCCATCTGACTACTACTTTAATACCAATCATGAGTGATTCATACTCAACCATGTCATTTGTTGAAGGGAACATGAGTCTGGAAGATTTCAAGATGGGATGTCCTTGAGGTGTGACAAACAAGATCCTAGCACCTGACTCGTGTTGTGTGTAGGACCCAACAAAGTATAAAATCCACTATTGTGCTATCATGGTGAGAACATCAACATCTAGAAACACAATATGCATTGGATGATCATCTTGCAGTGGTGCTTTGACTAACTGATCCACTATCACTTAACCCTTGATTTCCCTTCAATCCACATACTAAATGTCAAATTCACTTAATATCATTACCCACTTGGCTAGTCTTCCTATTAGGGCAGCTTTGTTGAGTAGATACTTTAGTGGATCAATCTTGGCTATGATTTTGATAGTATGGGTTAACATGTAGTATCATAGTTGTTGAGTAGCAACCACTATCTCCAAACAAGCCTTTTCAATGAAGGTGTAGTTGATTTCATAGCCATTCAATGTTCTGTTGATGTAATGAATAGTCCTCTCTTTTCTCCCAGAGTCTTATTGTGCTAATAGAGCACCCAAAGATACTCCAATTATTGCTATGTAAATTAATAGTGGTTTTACTTCATTTGGTGGCATCAGTATGGGTGGAGACATTAGATAATATTTTAGTTGATTAAAAGAAGCTTCACATTATTCATCCCATCTGAAGGAAACATTCTTATGTAGAAAATGATGAAATGGATAAGTTTTATCTACCAGTTGTGTGGTGAACCTCCTGATGGATTGGAATCATCTTTGTAGATATCTAATCTAACTAATATTCTTGGGAGGTGGCATTTCTAGGATGGCCTTGACTTTGGGGGGATCCACTTTGATGCCTTTTTTTGAGACTATGTACCTTAGGAGTTTTGTTGATGTCACTCCAAACACACACTTCTTTGGGTTTAATCTTACATTGAATCACTATAGGATTTGACCCCAATTTCCAATGGCCTTTCGTTGGAATCTCAATGAAACATTGTCAGCTGACTGATGATTAACAGAAGTCAGCGTCATCGCTCAAATTTCATCTACATCCCGATGGGCTGCAAAACGTCAACCTCACGACACACGCTTGTTGGAACCGCGATGCCAACTTCGTCGATCGCGCGACGAACAGTTCCCAGATGATGGGAGGCATACCTTCACCAAACCATTAGATTAACAATGTATGTCCATTGCCATTACGACACAAATTTGATGTATTGGCAATATCGTTGAGAGATCAATATTGTTATAGCGATCAAAATTGCCTGAGAAGATATTTTGGGAGGACTGGATTTTTGTCTCAGCGATAACTTTTCATCGTTGAGATACACATCTTTTCTCATCGACAAAGCATGAGGGAAGCATATCAGCAAGACATATATTATTAGAGTAAGTTCTGAAGGTCTACCCGAGCAGCTATATGACACCGATAAGATTACATCAGCAGGAGTCTTGGAGACATAATTTAGATTGAAATAGCGACAGAATTTCATCGAACGAGCGATGAAATAGGCAAGTCATTACGGTGAAACTTCATTGGATAGATTGCAAATTCGTCGAATGTTTTTGTGGTTCATCGTATATTCAACAAGAAAGTGCACATTTTAAAAAAAAAACCTATTCGTTGAAAGATCAAGACTATTACAATGATCAAAATTGTCTGAGAAGATATATTGGGAGGACTGGTTTTTTGTATTAGTGATAACTTTTCATCAACGAGATAGACATATTGTCTCACCGAGGAAAGCATATTGGCAAGACATATATCATCAGAGTAAGTTCTGAATATCTACCCGAGTAGCTATATGACGCCGATAAGATTACATCGGCAGGAGTCTTGGCGACATAGTTTAGATTGAAATAGCAATAGAAGTTCATCGAACGAGCAATGAAATAGGCAAGTCATTACTGTGAAACTTTGTCAAATACATTGCAAATTCATCAGACGTTTTTTTAGTTCATCATCAAATCGATGAGAAAGTGCACTTTTTTTTTAAAAACCTATTCGTTGAATTGTAGGCATATCAGTGAAAGATGAAGACTATTACAGTGATCAAAATTGCCTAAGAATATATATCGGGAGGACTGGTTTTCTGTCTCAACGATAACTTTTCATCGACGAGATACACATATTGTCTCATTGAGGGAAGCATATCGGCAAGACATATATCATCAGAGTAAGTTTTGAAGGTATTCTCGAGTAGCTATATGACGCCGATAAGATTACATCCTCAGGAGTCTTGGCGACATAGTTTAGATTGAAATAGCAATAGAAGTTCGTTGAATGAGTGACGAAATAGGCAAGTCATTACGGCGAAACTTCGTCGAATACATTGCAAATTCGTCAAATGTTTTTTTGGTTCATCGTAAATTTGATGAGAAAGTGCATTTTTTTTTTAAACCTTTTCGTTGAAAGATCAAGACTATTACAATGATTTGAGGCATGTTTGTAGGAGCAATAATGATAACTATTTTCTTGGCTATCATACAATCCATCTCCATCAAGAAATTTTTGAAACCAAATCCACACATAACACAATGTTCATAGTGAAAAGTTAGCACTTTCTTTCATCTTTGTAGATTGGTTTGATGCTTCAAACGATGCATTTCTAATATTGAAAAGTGCATTACTTACCTTTTTGAGCTTCTCTTTGTTTTGAGAGTAGTTTAATAATCTCTACTTAACAGGTCCAACCACATGAAGGTGGAAGCTCATTTGGCCCTTCCCCCCCCCCCCGCCCTCACATCACTCTCAATTCCCCATACCCGATCATATAACATTAATCATTCATCCATTAATAACATATAACATTCATTCATTCATCCATTAATAACATATAACATTCATTCATTCATCCATTAATAATATATAGCATTCATTCATTAACATATAACATTTTTTCATTAACATATTCAGATTCATTCATTAACATATTTCATTTTTTTAGTTTTTACACATTATCAAAAATATGGCTGTCATAATATGATTACAATCACTTTTTTTTTTGTTTCTTTTTTGTAGCTAAAAAAAGCTGAAGTGGAGTATCATTTTCAAAATCATTTGTCCCCCCTTGAGTTGTTTTAAGCTCTACTCATGATCTTAATGTATGCCTAGTCGTGTACTCACAACCACGTGGACATGGCTGCAAGGGGGGGTCTGTTGCAATAGCAAAGAAATGTTAAATTGATATGTTCTATTATTATTGTTACACGTATTTCATTAATTAAAAGAACATCAGAGTGGTTCTCTTTACCTGATTGGGCCACATCATGTTCCTAATATTGTCTTATAGCCTCATGCTCAACATGTTGAACACCCTCTAAATCCTGATCTGGAGTTGAAACACAAAATATTACATTAATTAATACAATAATTGTAATTAAAAATGTTTAAAAGAACATTAGAGTGGTCCTACTTACCTGATGGGGCCACATCATGTTCCTAATCTTGTCTAGCCTGATCATGCTCAACATGTTGATCACGCTCTACATGCTCTAAAGTTGAAAAATGAAAGGTTACATTCATTAATACACTAAATGCAATTAAAGATGTTTAATTGCATTAATCCATACTGCATTTTGTATAGCACATGAATACATCTAGTACTGGGATGCACACCATGGCCTTCATCGGTAGGTTGCACTCCACCCTCACTAGGTTGCATTCCAATGTCATGTGCAGGATTATCATTACTTATCTATGTAAAACAAATAGGCACATTATTATGGTGGAAATTAATATTTAACAGATTGCACAAGTATTCAATTTGAAATAAACTTTATTGAGTTTATTTACCTACGTGTTGGATGTAGTGGAAGATTGTGTTTGCCCAGTCGAGACTCTTAGTTGTTTAGTCAGGGCTCCATAGCCTTGGTCGAAGGCAATCTTTAGGTCCTCTTGTGTGGGCACTCTGTTGAAATCAAAGCCCTACATTTTTGCATGCGATCATGAATTTTGCTTCTATGATGTGATAAAACCAAAATTATTTGTAATTTATTATTTGGATGCAATATTTCATTTATTGATACTTACAAATCATGCGGCTACTTTCATATAACCACCAAAGCCAAGTTTGTGTTGCCCGTGGTTTTCTAGTCTGTTGCCTTTGATTTGTCGGGTAGCCTATGAAAATTTTGAAATACATTAGATTATGTAAAAAGAAAGATTAATTAGTATATAATTAAATTGTTGATAGTATTACATACCTTCTTGGCCTGGCAGTATCTTTCCTTTCTTCAATTCAACCTTCTCCTTTCCATCCGACACCAAGTCCTTCCACTCCCTTTCCAGAATCATGGGGGGACGCTCGTACTTTATGTTCTTCTCTAGATGTGACCTATATTGGTCCCTCACATACTTTAGATAGGTACCAGCTTTCTTAAGGACCTTGGTTTGGTTGAATGTTTTATCACCGAACAACACAACTAAACGGTTAATGAGCTCATCTTTTAAATCTTGATTTTGGGTATTCCACCATGTACGTATGGTGGGCCCGAAGAGCTCCAATGAAATATCACTTAGATGTTTATAAAAAACATCATTTCCTGCAATTATAATGTAGGCAAATATTGTCATTTTTTAAATCAATATAATAGGGCATTATCCCCACTGTTAGCACTTACTTAAAATAATAATAATAATAATTAAAACATTTTAAAGTACCTAGGACCTTCTCTATCTTTATGGGAAGGAAATCCTCGGTCACCACAAATGTGACCAGCAATGTTCCTGTACTAGTAATATGGGAAGATCCAGGAAATGCTACTAAAACATCACTAGTAGTAGTGGCCTCTACATCCATAGGTACTGACACATGTAGTGGCATGTGTTTGCTGCCAGAGGGTGGACTACTGAATGCCTGCATGGTATGTGTTGCCGACATTTCAAACGATAATATAGGCACAGATGATGGGGTCGGGTGATGTATTGTATGCGCAGGAAGATCAAGATTGACACTTGTACCATCCCATACTTCCTGGGAAACACTTGCAGTACCTTGATCTCGGCCAACAACATGATCATGAGGACACAAATGATCCTGTAGAAACAACACATATTTTAGTTCATGACATAAAAGAGTACAAAATATAAAACCATGAATGAACTTATGTTATAATAAAGATCTCATGACAGCTTACTTCCAAGTTTTGTGCTCTCTGAGACAATATTTTAACCCTTTCTCTTATCTCATCTATTTGAGGCACTACGAATACCAACTGAAGGATTTCTTGATTGCATTTTTTTTGGGCCTTCCTTATCATATCCACAGGGTTTGTGGAAAATGCAATGTCATCGTCACATAATAGTGACTACACCTCCATATGGATGCTCTCCTGTACTGCTAGTGCCTTTCCCCAATCAGCCAACTGCATCAAGAATATTAAAAATATTATCAAAATTAACCCAATAAACTCATGAAAAAAACATAATAATAAAACATTTTGCTCGTATCTAATTTGTACAATTACAATGACGTAAACCTGTCGGATAGAAGTGCCTGAAGATGGATCATGATTTGTGCTCTGGGCCAGAGCCTTCCTTGTATGATCAATCTCCCGCTGTGACAAATTAAATATAAAAAATATTACCGAAATGAAACCAATAGACTTACGAAAAAAAACATAATAATAAAATGGTATATTGGAGTCATTAATTGGAGGTTGGGTAAAATGGTATATATATAGTACATACCACCCCCATAGTATTTGTGTTTGTATCTAAGTGATTCAAATTGTAATCGATTACCAACTCTTCCCCTGCAGTTATTGATTTTATCACACATACGAATACACGGTTTCCCTCTTGCGCCTCGAATATACAATTGGGTTGCTTATTTGTTGACCCAAGTCATGTACTATTTATAAACCCTACAATATTCCCTGATGCTTTTGGCCTCCTGTCAATGTACCTAGCCACTCCTTTATTTTGATCCTTATCTTTTAGTTGTATATAATTTGTTGATAGTGCATACCTTCGCATACTTCATGTATATCAAACCAGCTGCATCCAATCTTTGTAATTGTAACAGGGTCCAACATACTCCATCAACTCAGTAACTTTGTTGTAATAGACTTTTATGCCATCCATGCAAAATAGGCCCAAACCATGTAATGACGATGGTGCTATGTGATATATCCTCTTGTTAACACAAAGATCAGTATTTATTGGAGGAAGTTCCTTGGGTACCCATTGTTTCCGTAGATGTTTGTACCTCAAAGGCACCTCGATGTCGCCTATGCTCTTATCATCATACGAACATGACCCCCCTTTAGTAAGAAAAAATTCCATGCATTTATGGAATTTTCTTCTAATCTTTTGACCTCTAGTTGATCTCCCTCTTTTAGACCTACTACATGTCTTGCTTTCCTCTTCTCTTCTTGAATTTCCCTTGCTTGAGGAAGACAAATCTGACAAATACCTATTTTGTGGTGCCTGCACTCATAAGGATGTTGGATGAAGTTCTTCCATGGTGATGTGATTCGAAGGTGACATTATGATTAATTTATCATTTCATCGCTAGAAATTGATAGGTTATAAGGTAATCAAGTCTTGATAGATTGCAAGTTATTGTTACTACCATCCAAATGTGTCCATCACAAATCAAATCTACTTAACATCTTTGTGCAGCACCTTTGCAAGCATAAAGTAACTTCAAATGATAGTTTGGAGTTAGTTCTTTCTTCTTTCAGCAAGTATTGTAGCTCATTTTTGGAGCTTTCAAGAAAAAGATAGCATTGTAACTCATTTTCACGGAATTGTACTCAGCTGTATTTCTACCTTTCAATTAATAAAAGCAAGCTATTTTTCCTTCTCTCTTGTCTAAACTTATTATCCATGAAATAGGACAACCATAAAAAAGGTAGAAAGGTTTGAAGAATGCAGTCATGATAATATTATATCAACCTTATTGGGTTCTTTGAAAGAAGAAGAAAACCATGAAGTTCCAAATCAATTTCTTTTACCACAAGAGCACCATAAGAGTAAGATGAAGGATATGATCACACCAAAAGAGGAAAAAGGAAAAACTAGTCTAAAGCTTTCAAGGGGATGTCCTATCAGGCATCTAACTAGGATGGAAACTACCAATGCATCACAAGTCATTATTGCACCCAAGCATGAGGACTCTATCCTCCTATCCTATCCATTTTAAGATAACATGAATGGTAAGTGGATTTGTGCATTTGTTTTCTCCATTTATGAGGCATTGCAATAGTTGGTTAAACATCTATCATTTCTTCATTTCCTCTTTGATGCTCACAAACATATGGAGCATTACAAGTTGCAAAGAAAGGGTCGCTACTTTCATGAACCAATTAATGGTTTTATTTAGGTATTTCTTTCCTCAGTTAGTCTAGGTTAGGATAGTTTTTTGTTTTAAGTGAATAAGTTTTTTTTGCACAGTTAGTTTGTTTTGAGTCATTTGGTAGGTTGAATAAGGTTGGTAGGTGTTATGTGGTGGAGCTTTTGTTTTCCTTCAGTTTGGGGTGGTTTTATCTTCATTATTTTTCTACTGGTCTGGTATTTGGGGGTTTTTTCTTTCTGGCCATTGACTTGCTATCAGTAGTACTCAATCACTTAAGTCATGTTTTATCCCTTTTGGCCATCACTTCACCGACCCCTTTTACCTATCCTTTTGGTTTTGCATTTTGACTTATGCGTCCCTATGGTTTTTGGCCTATTAACCTTTACAATGTAGCCTTTGAATTATTTTTTGACCCCGTGGGTTATTTCCCCATTTGCCTAGTGGTCCCCTTTCTTTAAGGTAACTATTTCGTATGTGCAGATTTGTATTAGCCGACGGATGCAGGAACTGCGATCTTGACCGTTCATCGCACACCTCACAAGGTTTGTGCTTGCATCACAGAAAATGTTGCGAGGCTTGCGAGATGTTGCCACCTATTGTGTAACTTGGTGGGGCCAGTTTTTGAGTGTTGACTGATGCACGGGTGATGATGCTGACAGTTATGTACTATCCAATGCATCTGGGCCATCCCTCGATGACCTCGCGCAATTAAAACTTCAGTTTCAATAATGTTGTGAGGTACATGATGTGTTGACGCATGGGCGTCGGTGTTATCAATTAATGAATGAGGCGGGACCTGTTCCATGCTGCTGTGGTACCTAATGGGCAATATTCTTGCTCACTTGTTGACTAGAAGGAGGATGTGTCATTTTCAAACTGCTGTTGACCAAATCTGGACCATCCATCTGGCCAACTATATCTTTGATCAACGGAGTGTTTTCAAACAAACTAGTGATGTACTATATCCATTCTATCTCGTGCGAGTGAATAGTAATGGTCAAGTTTGACTCGGCCTACATAATTAAATGCTAAATAACCAGTGGATTTCTATTTCAATGTTGCATTCTAGTTTATAAGAATTCCTCAGTGTTTAGAAAAGTGGCTATTATCTTAGTTCTCCATTATCGCGATAGTTGACACTTTGCAAAATAAAGAGTAAGTGATACGAACGCCTTCTTTTATAATTTCAGAATATATTAGCGCTGCCTATTGAATAATTGGTGATTGTGTCCTTTTCGATTCCTGGTGAATTGTTAAGTGAATTGGTTGTTAGAGCTTATATAGGTCATTGCTAGTGATTTGTGTACATATAAAAAGTCTTTTGTAACGGTAGTCGAGAATAGGGTGTAATTGTTTGTTTTTCTTTAAGAAAACCCTAGTTCAAATCCCCTTCTGTTTAAAATATATGGCATCCAAGGCACAAACTGTTTGTCCCCAGGCTACGCCTAGGGGTTACTCACAAGATATTATTGATCTGTTGAAACCTTCTACGAGCAAGAAGCAAGAAGGAAGGATATTGTTCTATGGACCTATGATTCATGAAGGTTTAATGGACAAACAGTGTACAATCCATGATGCTGAATTGTCGTACACTGGTTGGCAGCTCTTTTCCAATTGGTTTGGAAATAGAAATTTGCATGTTCCTTTGTGTAATCCATGGAGACTGGACTTGGGTAAGCTGGTGGTACTGAATGTCTATGAAGATGTAGACTTATTAAAAGATATTACTGTAAGGTACGATCCTGTGACTCGAATTGTCATAACACATCTTGGAAAGCCTATGATTAGAGTACCCAGAGAGGAAATTGCAGAGATTTTTGGCTTACATGAATGGAGCCAGGATATGATTCCCATCAAATTGGAGGTCTTCAGGGAAGAATATAGAAACACTAAGGGTTTGATAAGGACATCCCTTTTGATACCCCATTTGGTTATGTCAGGAAGAGGGAAGAATCAGAAAAAGGTTGTTATTGGCAAGAATGAGCTTGAACCTTTCCCGGTAGACTACTTCGCCCCTCATTTCAAGAAGACCATTTGTGCACTATGTCAAGTTTTGGGGATTGACCTAAAGAAGACTATTCCTATAGAGATAATGTATATGGATGTCAACCTCCAACACCTTGGTTATAATGTGGTATATGACTTTTCCACTTACCTTGCAGAGAACATAGATTCTAGCTTAGTAGTTTTGAAGCTGGGAAAGAATTGGGTAAAATTCAAATGGTTTTCACTATTGATTCATATATTTTTATATAGTGGTCAAAAGGTATTTGAAAAAGATATGGAGTTGAAGAAGATGGAAGGAGATATTGAAATACCTGTCCAATATTGGACTAGGGTCCTAGACAAAAATGATTATAAGTTTGATTATGTCTCCTTTCATAATATTTTTGGATCTAAGTTAAGGAAGGCTTTACTTGTTGATCCACCCAGGATTCGAAAAAAAATTCCTGACTTTCTAAGACCTATGGAGAGGAGGCCTAAGCTGAATCTAACCCACAATTGGGGTGATATTATCCCCAATCACAATACTACAATCTTCAAGGTCTTTGGTACCAATTCCATCCCATCTGTCCTACCTAAAGAAGTTCCTCTCAAACTTGGTTTTGTAGAGATTATGAGGCAATTGGGAGCATCTCAAGATTTCCATTTGCCTGCTAAACACAAGAAAGGAACCTTTTTCCCGGAATGTACAACTTTTGCAGATTTTGTTATGATAAAGGGAGGGTGGAGAAATTTACACTTGTTACTCAAGCCATATAGATTGAATACTGTATGCCCTACGGATTATGATCCTGAGGGTTTTATCTCCAAAATGAAGGCTAGACATCGGACTGGAACCTTTGTTCACAATTTTTACTATCCTGAAGATATCATTAAGAATATTTTTGATGAGGACTTACAGGATGATAGAAAGGAAATGTACATTGCCTATTCAAAAATGGTAAGAAGTAAATAGGAGAAAATACCTAGTTTTGATCCAGTACCTGATGCTAAAGATGAGCTCAGCAGGGAAATCTATGTTCTTGATAATTTCGAGAGCATAGTAGGAGTCTTGAAGGAGGAAAGGATTGTAGAAGGAACGGGAAAGTCACATGTTACTGAGTAGCACCCTGAGATAAGAATCAAAGAAAGGACTACCTACCAGCCTCAAGGGAAAATAAAAGTGTTTTCAAGAAGGAAGAGAAATAGGACAGAGGAAGTTGGGATGAGTGGTGCATCATCCATCCTAAGGAAATCAGTATCTGGTATTATTGATCTGGATTCACCTCTCAAGAGTTCAGAACAGATTAGCACATCATCCCCAAAGAGGCCTAGAAGTGATAGTATGGGGGATGTTGGCCAGAAAGGTAATGATGAGGAGGATATTATTGTAACTTCGAATGAAATAAATCCAAAAATGCCACTAGATCTGATTGACATTGCAATGAGCTTAGGAGCCATCACCCTAAGATTGGGGAAGGATGAGATTAAAGGAATTACAAATAGTGATGATTTGAGAATGGAAGCCAACAAAGAATTCATGATGGATGACTCTTTTATCCATACCCATGCTTTTAAAGATTTTGTATGGAGAGCTCATCTCTCATCTTATACTGAGCAGGTAGCACATGAGAGAAGTTTGCACCCAGAGCTTCTAGAGCAAGTAATTCAGTCAAAGGTCAGAGTACAATTGAAGGAGAGGTTTAAGGAAATCACACCAGAATAGGGAAAAATATTGGTTCAAAAGTGTGGGATATTGCTACTCCCTGAATGGGATATTGCTGATGTTGTAGTATTTGATACAATAAGAAGGGCAAATAAACCGCTTCTTGCAATAGAGGAGGAGGCGGCATTAGCACTTAAAGGATCAACTTTCAGTGAAGAGTGGGATTCTCTCGCAATATGGTCACTATCTGCAGGGTCTCGAAAACCTATTGTCTCTTAAACATCCGATTTTAGTGGTCATTTGATTGTGAAGAGAGTTGCTGATACCCCTGCCTTGGAGGCTATTGACATGGTTGTGAATGTTGCAAAATTCACTAGGGCAACCGTGGAGGATTTAACTAAAAACTAAGATACTCTGAGGAACTAGTATAATGACATTATTATTGAGTATAATAAGAGTTAGCAAAGGGTGGCAGAATTGGAAATAGAAATGGCCTTATTAAGGCAACAAATGGAAATCTTGAGATCCCAAAAGCAGGTTAGCTCTAACCAAATTATTGTTGACACACCAATTGATCAACCCCACCTCCTGCACAGGTTCAATCTTGGGCTATGGTCCCATATAATATGGGACAAGTGCCTATTGTGGTTGAGAAGGCCAGTACCTCGAGCGAAGATCCTTCTAGGGAAAAGTTACTCCAGCAGATTGAAGAATATAAGGAGATGGTAAATCAAATCTGGGATGCAGCAGGAAGGACTAATTCAGAAATTGTTGATACTGTGTTAAGACATCTACATAAATGGGTCCAGAGTAAGCTAAATGGTGTTCATGTGAATTATGCCTTGATGCTGCAAGCACTTGAATTGTTTCCAAGGGACAAAGAATTGGCTATCCCTTTGCTAAATAGATGGGGCCCTAGAATGGAAAAATTTAAATTTATGGGAGTTGGAGCAAAGCAGCATGGGAATAAGTATCCTACAGTCATGAAAACATATCAAAGCTACCTCAGGGGTCTGCTGCTCCTATAGTCATGAAAACATAAGTATCCTATTGTTGAGCAAAAATTTCAGGGGTCTGCTGCTCCTATGGAGTCCAAAATCAAAGCATTGAAGGATATTTATGATGGAAAAGATTTGACTCCACTACCTCATATTTTGCATAGTCAGGATAGTGTCAAGCCTTTGCAAGAGTGGAAGGAGCAAATGAATAATATAATGACCACCCAAACTCATGAGATATGCAAAAATGCTGATATTCGCATGTTGGAGAACACTTTAGAGAAGTTATCACTTATCATTAGTTTCCTAGAGAATTTTGACAAGACAGCCATGTCATTAATGATAAAGTATGTACCTTATCAAAAAATGGTGGACTGAGTGGTGGCTTTCAATTGGCCGTCGGAGGAATATTTTGAGTCATGGAAAAAGATGTTTATTGATGAACTTGAATTATAAATAATGGGGATGAGAGCTGCAATTTGGTCATGTAAAATACAGGTCTGGCCTACGGTATTATATTTTGGAATGCATTCTCTTCTCGGATTTAGGTACAAATTACGCAAATAAAATCAGCACATGGAGCGGTTAAAAGATGCTTTGGTGTCAAGGAATCAATACTTGGAACCACGATTTCCTTTCCTTCATAACAAATTAATCATCATTTTGTTTTAAGAATTTCTTCTCTTACCAAGCAAATGATGTAAAGATAATTGATTAGGAATTAGCAGTCTAGTAAAAAATGGACATGTGTATCCTCTGGCCTAAAGCTTGTTTGCTCCCTTTTTTTTATAAAAGGGAATTTTGGGCCAAGGAATAGGTCTGTTGAAATTGCTTAAGATATGTAAGAGAAGAATCAAGTAGAGAGAGAGAAAAGAATATGTCCAGTTTTTTGAAGCTTTGAGTCTGTTTGGGAACTTAGTAAATCATGGGGTTTTGGACCATACTTTTGCAAATCTTGTGATTGTTTTGAGTCTATTTTCTCTCCTATTGTAATAATTTGCATGAATTTTTAATGAAAAGTCTGTCAAAGATGATGTTCATTAAATTTCATTTGTCATTTCCTATGGATTATGTTTGACTATAGCTCTGGTTCAATGGACCTATTAAATGCTTCAGTTGTTCAATAAGTTCATGCAAATTAGCACGTAGGATTTTCTAAAGAGTAATAGATTCATGTATTGATGAATGGATGGTAATGCCTTACATACAGATCATAGATGCTCTAGATGAAAGTTACCTTGTAGTTCAATTTCCATTTTGACTCTGTGCTTTAGGATATGGCACTGGTACTCTGACTGCTTATTGTTCTTGTATTTTTTGTTATAGCTTTAGGAAATTTCACTCGAATATTTCATAAAAACACACTTAGGTGTTATTTCAATTCCTTATTAAATAAGAGTTGAATTCTCTTGAGAAATAGCCAATTTCTTGAAGGATTATCTTGTTTAAACTTAGACTGGAATTTATTTGTTGTTTATCCACATATGAGAAAATCATTCACATCATGAATGACAATATATTTTAGGGATACCCTCCTGGATCTTACAGATCCAAAGTGTAGGAGAGATAATAGTTTTTTTGCATTTTTCTTGTTAAGCTGGCACAGTGCCTTTAGAACTTTTAAAATTGAGTATGGCAAGCTCATAGAAGCTTCTATAGGTTCTACTTGGGTTGTAAAAAATGCCAACATTATGCACTATTTTGGATGAGTTACAACATTATGCAAGACTATTTCTCAAGTCTTGTCAAGTTCCAAGAGTCGACACCATTCCCAATGGATAAGTTTAGGCAACTGGTGAGGATGTTTAGCAGGCAAACATATAGAAGATTTCACCAATTTTTTTACCTAATTTAGATTCTAACTCAATCAAGTAAAGTTGGGATAGTTTTTGCAAAAATAAAGATAAAGGTACACATTCAATTCTACTAAGTTCCATTCATATACACAAAATTATTATCAAATGAATTGCAATTCATTATGCAAATGTATACAAGAGAAAGATTGCACAAAATTTTCACAAATGTCTTTTATTGATAATTACAAATGTATGGTGTCCCACACAAGTTGTGGGAATAACTATTTCAATACAATATAAGACATAAACTATACATTTGAAGAAATAGAAAGGAAAGAGCATATGGAAAGAGTAGGGATCCGTCATTGCCTAAATGATGAACCCCAAAGTTGAACTGTTGCCCAAATGATACACCCCAAAGTTGAACTGTTGCATCATTGGAAAAGTATGATCAAATTCATCTATTATGAAGAATTGGTCTATGTGCCTCTAGTAATCATTATAAAAATGTGAAAGACAAAGCTATTTTATTTTTTTTGTCTTATCTTATACCATTTTATGAGAATGGGGGGGCCAATGTGCGAGAAGATCTTTGGAAACTAGGCATGAAAATTATAGGTTAAAGAGAATGGGGGTGCCAAACTTAAAGTACTCATTGTCCCTTGGTCATCAATTTTCCCTGAGTGCCCTCAACTTGGTCCTCGGCGTTGGTATTGACCTTGTTTTAGCTCCAAACTCTTCGTCGACGCTGGTATTGACCTTGTTTTCACTCCTCCAAAGTCTTCCTCAGCGTTGGTATTGACCTTTCACTTGTCCAATTTGACGAGCTACAACCTGTTTTAGTTAGGTTTTAGAGTATGTTAATTAAATTTTAAAAAATTATGGCGCCATTTAGAGTAGTGAATATAAAGCAAGCAAAGCCTATTATGGCACCATTTAGAGTAGTGAATATAAATTAAGCCAAGCCTATTAGAGTCATGAGGGAAATAATAAAACTCCTAGGATACTTTGTGAAACCATTTTCCTTGGTTAAAGGGAGGCCATAAAATATACCTTTGGATTTTTTCAATCTTCAAATATGAGGATTTGCAAGGTTCTTAGCAACATGAGTAATGGAAATGTGTGCAACAAGAATTTTTGAACACACATGGAATCTCCTTGCCAAAGAAAGGGGCTTCATAATTTAATATGATAATTTTTCTCAGCTCTAGAATCAACTTTTAAATCTTCTCCTAATAGGGCCAAAATCACATCTTCTTGTGTTTGAGAAGTCACCAGCACTGAACATAACCGTCAAGCAACTTTTCATCAAGATTATAACATCACCGTCGATTTTGAGCATGTGCATCTCGGAGCCGCTTTAGTAACCTGTCATATAATGTACTAAAACTCGACATAAATATTAAATCACTTTGATTAATAGTAATGTTATAATTTTAATATATTATATAACAATATTATATTACATTATATGAATTATAATGATATATTTGATATATTAAGATTATATATAATCTATATATAGATTAATAGTAATTATATTAGATTATTAATATTATTGGTATATTATTAATAATATTAATATTGTATTAGATTAATAATAATTATAATATTGTTAAATGATTAATTATATTACAAATGAATGCTACTTTCAAATTCTTAGCTTTGAATGAATGGTTGAAGCACCAATGTTGAATGTTGCAACTCTAGTGGGCATGAATAGAAGTAGAGGAGATTGTTTGGGAGAAGAATTTTTTCTAGTGCTAGGTTATGTGTTAGGTTATATAGTGTTTGAGCCTAGCCTCAAATACTACAATTAGGGTTAGGTTATGTGTTTTCTTTAGGGTTAGGTTTGGGATTAGCTTTATGGTTATGGTTAGAGTTTAGGGTAATCCAAATCATAACCTAACCCTTTCTCTCGAAACCTTAACCTTGACCCTAACCCTCACCTTTATCCTATCTTTATAACCCTAACCACAACCAAAACTCTAACCCCAACCCTAACCCTAAATATTATTTATTTTATTAATTAGTTGCATTCACTCTAATAACCCTAAACCTATCCCTAAACTTAACCCTAGCCCTATCCTTGGCCCTAATCCTAACCCCAACTCTAAGACAAATATAATAACAAGCCTTAATCATAATTACAATAACCCTAAAACTTCATTCTAGATATAACCCTAATAGTATAATCCCTAATTGTAATACTAAACCCTAACCCTAATTTCATATCTAATCCCAACCATAACCAAAACTCTAAATCTAACCCTAACCATAAAACATAAACCCTAATCTAACCCTAATCCTAACTCTATACCTAACACTAACTCGAACACTAAATCCTAACCCTAATTAAATACCCAATCATAACCCTAAATTGTGACATCATCCTTTGAATTGGATACTACATCAAAAATTATGTGTTACAATCACTGCTTCCATTGTTGGCATTTTTACATTGGGATGCATATATTTTTAAAATCAACAAATTCTTTTAATGTCTTGCCAAAATTAATATTATTAATTGTAATATCAAACTTATAAACATGTATCCAATTTAGAACATAAATAAGAAATATATGGTATTAGTTTCGTCAAAAAATAAAGTGATGTGGACTAGGACTATAAGGACTATAATGATTTTAGAATATACACATAATGGATTTTTTGAAAAGGTTTTAGAAACTTTCAAACAAATGCAATTGCTAGATGAAAAGAAAAATTCCACAACCTGATGGAACTTCAGTAAATTGAAGCTGGGGTTAGAGGGTTTCTAAATTACTTAGGGTAACCTTCAGTATGGATCAGTCAAAACCCTCTTGTTATGTTTTAACGGTGACCTATTGCCACGGTGGACCGGTCACTTAAGTGAGGTTTCATCCCTCTCGGGTCATGCTTAACTAGCCCTATTTCACCTGATTTGCTGATCTTTTTTGTCGTAATAGCCTAGGTATTACACCGCCAAAAATTTCAATGCCGGCCCCACTTAAATGTTCCATCTGAGGGCTGATGAGCCGCCCGATCATAGAATTCGATCTTGACCACTTCTCGTAGACCTCGCAGGTTTGTCTGCTGGTGTCATCAAAGTAGTGCGAGGTTCACGAGATATGGCCACGTGGCATGAATGGATGAATAGGTTTTCTTCCTGAGGTGTTCGATATGACAAGGGGCCGTCTTTTCACCGGTAATAGCCATCCCCACTTAAATGTTCCATCTGAGGGTAGATGAGCCGTCCAATCATAGAATTTGATCTTGACCGCTTCTCGCAGACCTCGCAAGTTTGTCTGCTTGCATCATCAAAGTAGTGTGAGGTTCACGAGATATGGCCACGTGGCATGAATGGATGAATGGTTTTTCTTCCTGAGGTGTTTGATATGACAGGGGGTCGTCTTTTCACCAATAATAGCCATTAATAATGAGGTAATCATGATCTCTCACACACGTCGTATGGGCAGAGTAAATATTCAGGAGAGTGTTGCGAGGTTCGCGAGGGAGTGGCACGTGGCTTTTCTTTTCGTGCCAGTGGGATTATATGGGACCCATTCTAGGTCTATTCTTCTACCGATGTGGATTGTCAACATCCATTGACTTGATCTCCACCCTCTATTTGTTAAAGTGCCTTCCGAATCAATAGTTCATTTATAGGGAAGAAGTGTGCAAGTTGCCCACGTGGCATGTATTACTTGGCTATTGCTCATGTCATTAATGATACAGGTTTCTTTTCTCCCGAAGATCTCCACTTGATTTCCTCCTGCGTGTGAATAGTGCCATCCTGCTGAGGGTATTCATAGTTATCCAGATCATTAACTGTGCAAGTGCTTGAATCGCCTTCAAGTAATTATACCCTGCATACTGGCTTGCTCTATAAATGCTAACTGAATTGTATGTAATCAACATTGCATTCTCTTGTGTCTAAGTGCAGTAAGGTTTTTCTTCTATTTGTGGCTGTGCTCTGTTTCTATCATTAGTAAATTAGTTAAGCGAAGGAGTGTGAGGCTGGCTTCACCAGTCATGAAGAAATCTAATTCTCCCATGTCTCCCAAGGCTATTATTAGGAACACTGGGAAGAGGCTAGTACATTATTCGTCCCCGATAATCATCTTGGATTCTGATGAATCTGAGACTGATTCTGATTATCGATACTATTTGTCTTCCCTGGGCGATCTTATGGGAGTGGATGAGGAGGTTTTGGCAATTAAGCCAGTTTCTGCATTAGCACTAGGTCCAGTTGTTCGGGAATGTGCTCGCAAGTTTGGTAAAGAGGAGGTGGTGCCATCGCTATCGCAGGCTCGAACTCGAAGCAGTTGCTTGTACTGGGGCCATGTTGCTTCTTCATGATTACTGGCAGTGGGTCCATTGGACGTGTCTTCTCTTCTCTTATTGTTCTATCAAGTGGATGTGGATGTGGATATGGACATGCATGTGCTTTGCATGAAATTTTGTTTTTCGACTAGTTATTTCATAACTGTTTTGATTCCTTTGTTCATGCACGGTATCATTATGACAAGGAATGTAAATTTGAATTTCATTTTGGTGCTGAAATTCAATTTGGTGTCACAATGTAGCCTAATGCTTGTTGCTCTCCTATTCTATAAAGGAGATTTCATGGCTCATTGTGAAGGGTCAGAAATTTTTTGCAATCCGATGCTTGGAAGTTATACAACCCTCTTTATTGTTAAAGTGTTATGAACATTTTGTTTCAGGAATTCATCCTGGGGTTAGGTTTATATATAGATTAGTGTGGTATGTTTTTTTAATTACTTATATCGAAAGAAATCTACAAAATTAAGATGGTTTACTCTCTTGGGTGTGTGCCATGGATTATGAATAGCTTTATCAAAGATTCATCTATTCAGTTTCAATAGTTAATTGAAAATGTGATTCATTTTCTTGCTTTAACTCAAAGAGTTAATCAAATGCTTGAAAAATAAGTTACATGTTCATGGTTGTATATACTCAGGATGCTTGAAGAAGTACTATCTTAATATGATAAAATATCTCATGATAGTAATGCTATATGAGATGGGTTCATCGTATCAAGCTTTTGTTCTATATGACTCCATTGCCCTATGGATGCATGAAGCACTGGATAATGTTTGTGTCATTTTATTAATTCAAGATTGTAGGTTCTAAGCAAGGATATCCAAATACTGAACACAAAACACTTGAATACAACCTTGTCCTCCTCAGGGAGGTATTGTAACAAATAAGTGGGTCAGTTCCATTGCTCTTTTGTACTGTTAGTCATTCTCTGGTCTACGAAAACCTTGAGATGATCACTATCCCTTTGAGTCTGTAGGAATTGTAATCTGTACATAGGAAGTGTTCTTACCAATCATGAGACATTCATGTGAACACGTTCAAGTTTACCCACCTTGGTCCTACAGAGCCAAAAGTGTAGGAGAAGTCAGTCCTTTACTGACTCTCGTTAGTTGTCCATCAGTGGTTGTAGTTGTCTTTGTTAGGGGTTGGCTACCTCTTAGATATCTGCAACCTCTACACAGATTGTATTTTAAACACCAACACAACCTTCACCAAAATCCTTATTGGTTTCCTTAATATGGGAGATTTGGAACAAGGTATAGACATCCATCAAAGCATAATATGAAGATGATTTTTTTGAAATGTTGTGGCTGTAGATGCCCTTTTAAAATTTATACAGAATGTGGAAGGATAGAAAAAGCTTGTGAACTATTTGACAAAATTTCTCAAAGAATTGTAATCTCTCAATTTATTTTAGTGTCTATTTTGTTATACCCCATGTCCCAAAATGGCTATAACACAATAGACACTAAAACAAATTGATAGATTGTTATGAGGGAAGTGATGAGACTTTTCTAATTAGAGTGTATTCCATGAGATTACAATTATTTGAGGCATTGTGTCAAATAGTTCATGAGCTTTGTCTATCGTCCCACATTTTGCATAGATTTCAAAAGGGCATCTACAACCACAAGATTTGAGAAAATTCATCTTTATATTATGTTTTCCTTATGATCGGTTGACTCTTATACTAAATTAATATGTTCAATTTACATTTCCTACTTGATCTAACTATCCACAAATTGCAATTTAACAGTGGAAAGATATGATCCTACTTTGGTATAAATTGTATATGCAATATCAAGGTATGAATTAATATGTTCAATTAAGAGATGTTAAATGAAATGAATAAAACTAATGTAATGTAAATAAGGGAGACCAGTGCCTTATTGGGTAAAACGGAGTCAAATGAAAGCCTTTAATGAATGGTTTTTATCTAGCAAGTCATCTAATTGTTTGGCATATAACTATAAACATGCAAGAGTGTAAATGATAAACCCTAGTTGAGGCAGAATATCAAATCTAATAATCTGATTCTTCTTAATGATCCAAATGGCATTCCCAGATTACTGTAATTTATTGAAAGGAATTTTAATTCTTCTTTAAAGAATCCAATAAACCAAATCACACAAAAACAAAAAATGTGTACTGATAAATAGAATATATACTTGATACTTCAATTTAAACAACCAACATCAGATTGGAGATAATCAAATAATCGCAAGAATCCAACAAACAATTGATACCAGAATGAAGCCACTAAATCAACAGTCTTTCATTATCTCCTTCAAAGTTCATACATGCAACATAGTCTCCTTGAATGTCATCATTTCTGAAAATTTAATGCTTACAACAATCTATCCTATTCTAATTCTATCTTCTACCCCTTAAATTTATCCAACAACAGATACTTATACATCATTTTGCAAAAGGACGTGCCTTTTCAAAAAGGTTTAAAGCATAATAGGTTTAACAAATCCACTATTAACTAATTTATCTTGAGCCACAAATGGACTGCAGACATATGCTCTGTATAATCATGGCACTCATGAGTGTCGGCATCTCCCAATGCATCGTGGATCAAAATCTCCATCATTATCATTTGCTCATTTTGCTCACATGTTGCATCCAATATCACATCTTTTGCAATGGTTGTCTCTAGCATCCCTTGGAGTATTGTTTCACACTCACTTTTCCATGTAGTCGCTTCCTTCATTTTCCCTTCATCATCACATAACTTGGTGAATCTATCTTCGGCAGCCTCTGTCAATTCCTGCATATCCGCTTGTAACTCCACATAGAAATCCCTATGCCTATCCATAATACAATTGGCACATTTTTCAATCTCTTCATTACGAGTAGTGTCCTCCTCCAATTCCTCAATTCTTTCCTGAATTCTGCTATCCACTCTCCTATGTTCCTTTATTGCATCTACGTACTGTGAATGTTTTCCCTAGATTTTATTTAACCAAGTGGTTAAAACAACCTTCCTTCTTTTTATTATTGCAGCAAATGCATCCATTCTCCCTTGAGAGTATGCAGTTGACCCTTCCCAATGGTCTTTTTTCTGTGAACTCTCACCTTGAGTGAGCATCCTTGTTGGTTCTATTACACCACCTACCAAGTCTTTCAAGCATTCATTATCTCTCAACATCCTCTCATTATTGGTTTTGTACATCTCCCTTTCCCTTATCAATGCTTGGATTTGGGCTTTATTCAACTTGGCTATATTTATCCCAATATCAACAGTCACTATAGGATCAACCTCCCCAGCCTTCAGGGTCATGACATGTCTGAATGCCTTTTGAGTATCAATAACAATTGATTTCTTGTGAGGAGGATACAAGGCCCAAATCATCAATGTTTCATCATCAGGATTGTATCTTGATCCTGTGTATACCTTTGTCACCTTCTCTATACTGAGCTTGTGGGTAGCATTGTTATCTTTTGAGAAACTATCAAAAACTAATGCAAATTTCATATCCAAACCTAGAAAAATCATAACACCTGCCTTTTCAAGCAACTCTCTCCCCTTTTCAGGGTTCATGTCAATCATCTCTTTATCCACTTCATCCTTTAAGCTTTTTAACAGTTGATCCTCATTCCATGGAGTGACATTGTAAACTTGTCCCCTTATCTCTTTCCCTTTTTGCTTATATAAAAATGTCTTAAACTCCGAGGTCTTTATAAATTCATCATCTGATATGAAAGACCTATAGTCTTCATGTCTTGTATCTACATCCATGGTTTCCTCAACGTCTGTTTCTCTGGCAACATAGGCATAATCCTGAGTCTTCATTCTTGAAACTTTCCCAGATGAGCTTTATGGCCTACCTATTTCTGAAATCCCCTTAATGGAGGATAACAACTCAGCATCCACCAACTCCTGATTATGTTTTTCAATCACAATTTTAGCTTCCTCTGCTTCTAGGTTTCTGATTATGTCATCATATTTAAAGGGCACATGATGGTACCCTCTAAGATTTACTTTTTGTTTGGTAGAGTGGATATACCCTTCTAGATCAAAGTTCTTTCTCACTGGTGCTCTGCTCATGTTGCAGTGCAATAATTTGTCTAGAATCAGATCATAACCTTCCTTGGCTAATACAGTGAAATCACTAAAACACAATGTACTAGGCATAAAAGCTTGTTTCCCATATGAACTTAAGTTCATAACACTTGAGTAATCCATTTTCCTAACAATTTCAAGGTATGCAATTCTATCCCGGACAATTCTGGGCAGAATGAAAGGTGTATCCTCAAAGCCATAAACCCTAATCATTGGGGCATTCTCTAAGCAATACCAATCCCCCCAGTTGTGGTTAATTGGTCCATTGTAATCTCTAGGCCTAAGAAACCTTTTTACTTGTTCAGATAAAGAATAATCACAAGGATAGCTAAAAAATCTATACAAGGGTTTCACAAAGAATTCTTCAAAATGCAAGAAATGTGAATTGGCAAACCTGCTGTCCCAAACAACAGTCCATAATTGAACAGGCAATGGCCTACCTTCCTTGTTGGATTGTGAAATCCTCAGCTCTTGGGGCCATAAACCTAACTCTTTTCCAAAATACAACACTAAGTGCATCAACAGTGAGTAATTTATGAGATGGAGAACAGAAGCACCACTCTTTACTGCCATCAAACTTTCATCTAGCTCCTTAAAAACATGTGCAACATAGTCAAATGATCTGTAATTGTGGTACTGAATGTCTACAGAAATCACCATGGGCACAACCACCATATGCTTAGGTACCTCCATCCCTAATACCTGTCCCACTAAGTAGTAAGTATATTTTAGGTAAGGTTTGAAGAGGTCTACATGAAAGGGTGGCCCCTTACTGTCTTCCATTGGAGTAGGTTTGCCATGACACCTAATTTTGTGCAGAGGTAACCTCCACCCTTTATAAAAGGTGTCCATCCTTCTGAACTCACTATCGAGCTCTTCACTCACTACTTTGTCACTGCATATTCCCTCCATTCTGAAAACCTCGGCAATTGCATTCTCAGATACATGTATCAATGGATTCCCTGACAAATCACATATAGCTTTCTTTTTCGAATCATAGTGTCCGACCAACAATTTTACCAGTTCGACATTAATAAAAACATTAGGGCACACTAATTTCCCTAAATTGAGCCTCCATGGATTGCATACTGGCTGAAAGCGATTTCTCCTGTGGTAATGGAAATTGAATAACTCATAGCCTCTAATTGGAGTCCAAACATCACCTATAAATTTGCATTTGTCATCCAATTTGTCAAATTCTGCTTTGAGTTGTGCAGAATGCCTAGCATTACGTCCAGAACTAGGTAACTGGTCTATGAGGTCTTGATTTAGCTTCCTTTCAGTACCTTCTGGTTGCAACTCAGTCTTTTTCTTTTTTGCTTTTGATTGGCTTCCCTCCTCAGGTTTTCTTCCCTTTAGTTTTCCTGAACCAGTGCCTTCCATAATTCAAATTTTTATGAATTCTGAGAGGACAAGAAACTTATTATAAATTCTTCCAAACTCAAGCTAGGTGAATGCCTTAATTGCTCTGCTGGTTCCCTTGCTCTCCTTCGCTTTGAATTCTGTGAGACAATGATTTCAATTGATCATACCCTGATATGCAAAATCTCCTACGCTTCGTGGCACCATTAATGTCCTTTACTGATCGAGACATGAATGCTGCAAGTTTTTTTTTTGAAATTCTCGTTGTCACATCAGGGTTCAACGATCACCCACCCACCAAGATGTCTTGTAGTTTCCCCAACATCACAAGTCTCCCCAATAGTTTCTTTCCTTTTGCTTTTATATCACCATGACTTTCACCAAAACAACTATCGCTCAGACTTAATGAATTGGGCCAATGGTTCTTTTCCTTACTCCAAAAGCACTTTGTCTCACTGAGATGTTCACTTTATCGAGTATGTCGCTGAGACCAAGCAATTTGTTCTAGCGATAGAATAATACTCACTGTGATGTCTCTTAGATCTCCCTATAGTGACATGTCTCACCGATACGCTTTTTCTTAGGCGAGACCATGCGCATTGTCTTCTCGACACCCTTTATCTTCATATGCTCAGTTCTGTCGGTGTAACCCGAGGGGGTCGGTAAGACTTTCCGAATTCTCCCCAGCATCGTTTGTCTCACCGAGTGAGTCCTCCCCTTGCTTTATTGGAAAGACTAATAATGCTACGAGCAATTTTTTAAAATCTCTCTCTGATGACTAAAGTCTCTCTGATAGACTTTACGTTACTCCAATCGGCAAAAGATAATTTAGCTCGATGTGACCTTACATCGTCTCACTGATACTTTTTGTCTTGCCGATTAGATATAGAAACCCGCATTCTCTCTGTGTATAACTTGATCGGTGTGACCCTTGCTATGTCTTGCCGATACATTTAGGATATGTATATTATCATCAATGAGACCTGCATCAACTTATGTCGATATTTTCATATGTAAAGATTTTAATGTCAGATGAAATTTATGGGGCGTTATGGCACAATTTTAAATCGGATTTTGGTAAAATATGCTATGTGAGGATATTTTTGTCTGCATTATGAATCTTTTTTCGGAGACTAATAATCATGAAGAAATAATGAATTTGTCAAAATTTGACAGTTCCAATAGCATGAAGGTTTGATGTTTCATGATAGTACTAGCGTTTCAGTTATAATGATATAATTAGAGCTCATGGCTCTCCTTTGTATAAACATATCACAATTTTGAATAATATAATCAAGGGTTATGGTGTTCATCTCACTGTTATCATGGTGTGTATGATTTCCATTTTCGCTTTAATTCAAAGAGTAAATTAAAATGCTTGGATGGAGTCATAGATGGATATGTTTGTAAAGGGATTTGATAAGAAGTATTGAGTTAGGATAGAAATTGACACTGTTGTAACGCAATAATGTCAGAGATCATATATGTTATGTGTTTGAACCTGTTATGGAAATCTAAATATTTGTGAATTAATTCGACCCCCCAATAGTATATGGCATTGGCCTAAATTGTATGTGTTTGTAAGGTTCTATGTCTATTTGTCTTAGCTTAGAGCTTGCTTCCAAATTGCAAATTAAATGACTATCTTATGTGGTGAAATGTCATTTTAATCATCTCATGCTCGAAGTAGTTGATACTATTGATGCTTTTTTGTTGTTTAAATTGATATATCAAGCATATATATATTCAGTTTACCGATACACATTTGATGTATTTATGTGATGTGATTATTTGGTTCTTTCAAATAAAGATTAAACCCTCCTAGTCAATCATAGTAACTAAAGAGTATTAATTGTATCAATAAGAAGAATCACATAACTAGGATTGTCATTCTATTTCAAGTAGAGTTTGTCAGTCATTTACTTGAACATTTATACAAGTTATAAACTACATTTGTGTGCCAAACACTTTGAATTATTTCCATCATAGATTACACTTTTATAGATCTTCATTAGACTCCATACACCCAACAAGGCAGTGGTCTCACGCTTTCATCTTTTGGTTTATCCATTTTATTTTCTACATCTGTTAATTGAACATATTCTAATATAATTCAAATATAATTAAAATTAAAAACATCATAAATTAATTATGTAACCACATAAGTCAAATATAATTCTTTCAAGAAATTAATATCAAATAGACAATACAAATTAATGTCATTTATCTTCTTCTTCATCCAACTCTTTGTCTGTATCATCCGATTTAGATTCAAAATTGTACGGATTGGTCATATCATCATCATCATCATTGATATCAGTTTCAATAATGTCATCATCCACACAGATATCATCTTCATGAACATTAACTCCTACATCATCATGATCTAGTTCCTCTTCTTCGACATCTTCGTCAGGCACATCATCAACTAATTGTTGATCCTGATCATCATCTACATCATCTTCTATTTCTTCAGTATCTTCTTCTTCCACCACATTATACTTTACCGTCCTTGCTCTTGGATCATGTCTAACAACATATGACCAACCTGCTTTACCTAGAACCTCTGAGTAAAATATTTGCTCACATTGGCTTGGAAGAACATAGGGCTTATTTCCAGCTCGCTCAAAATACCTTGTATTAACCATGGTAAATCCATTATCATGTTCAATAACAGTTCTCTCTAGATCATTTTCATTCAATCATAGCCTATACCATAGGACGACGAACAAAACGAATTTGAAGGACTTAAAGTCACACTAAAGTATATCATCCAAAATCCCATAGTATTGATTTTCTGAGACTTCTAGATGTATGTCGCTTCTAGATGAAACATTAGTCACCTGGAAGACTGCAGTTATCCTAGAATCACAAGTTTTCTTCATGTCATCCAACTTTTTGATTTGAAATTTATGACCATTGCACCACATAGCCTTGTGCTGTTTCACCTACAATATGTCAAACATGCAAAAATTATTGCAATATCGTTAGTTGATAAACATATTTATTCTTGGCCGAATGTATGCAAATAAAAAAATCTCAACATATATATACATCAATATAATTGAAACTAATTAAATAATATGCATGATTAATATATTTATACATACCTATTTATCTCTTAAACCATATGCTAAATCAATTTCCCTTGGTGTAACATTGGAATCTCCATTACAATGAGCTTCTTTAAACAATGAAGCCACACTTTCCCATGTTAATGCGCAACCAGATTGTTGACATCGTTCAATCCATACCGTCATCCAATCAAGATTGTTTGTGATGTACAAATGTAGTACATCCCACTCTCGACCAACTGTATGGAAAAAAAATAAAAATTCACAAACGACGTATAATTAGTTAATTACCATGGTATACGACCTTAATTTATAAGTACAATATACATAAAAACCAAATGTAAAATGCATTCTAATTAATCTCTAGTGTAGGAGCACACCTAGGCTAACCTCCATAATTAGGATATTTTGGGCTTGTATCTGACATTAGCCAAGTCAGAGTAATTGTATGTTTGTTTTGGACCTTAGAAGGTCATTGTTGTGGCTAGGTGAGTTAGTCATTAGGACTAAGGTCACCAAAGTTAATCATTGTTAATAGTTTTTACATTGCTTAGCCTTAGTAGCTTAAGTTGGGATTTGAGTCTTAAATGTGTTCTAAACACATGAATGATGTTAGAAAGATGCCATGAGGCCTTTAATGGTGTTGGTTACTCGAAATATAGGAGATAGAGGTCCTAAGAGTTAGGAAGGTGGCATAATGACAGAGTACTTGCCAAATGTTGTTACAAAATTATCATGACAATAGTTGTCATTATGGAAAATGTTGCATGCAACTCAGTTACATAGGATCCCCTAAAGGATAGGAGTGGGGGATCAACCAACATACCCTACAAACATGGTGAATGGAATCTAATATGAAGCAGGCTCTAATTCAAGAAAGACGGAGATTGTAATCAAGTTTTTGGAATAGAAGATAGCTCTGCAATTTCTGTTTTTATGTGAACTCCAAGTGTTATTGAGTGATAGTGATACTAAGTGAATTGAATGTTTTGATTTAGTGTTAGAGTCATGTTCATGGGATAGTATTAAACTTTTTTCATTCTGCAAGTAAGTTGATTTAAGCTGTTTTAGTGCCCTGAATAGATAGGTTAAGGTTTAAGGGTTTTACTAGTCCTACTGACCAACTTGTGTTTTTATGGCTCCCCGATGAAATCTAGTCATGGGATTTTCCTGAGGGTAGATGGATGTGTTAGGGGAGCCATTGGTCTGTACATATGTAGAGTGGAATAGCTGTGTTTAATGTCGACTCCTAAGCGAGCTTAGAGTGCCCGGTTAGAGGTTTGACAGTAATGAATTGAAGAATTTAGGAAGGGGATTGAGGTACAATACAAAACAAGTACAGTTCCAGGTAGGGTATAGACATATCCTAACATGCTAGAAGGATTGAGGTTCTATCAATCCATTTGACTAAGGTTTGAGCAAGAAAACCAGTGGGGTCCTACAAACTAGGCCTAATAGCCCTATTTAACCTAGATAATAGGAAACCAGTGTACGGAGGACTTAGGAGTATAGAATCTTTTGAATCCTTCAGAAAATTCAAAAGGGTATTCGAATGTGGAATTGGTTTTTTAAGTTTTTTAGAAAGTTTGGTCAAGAACGAAGTAAAGGTCTTTGTCAAGGGCTACAAGAAATAGGCCTCTTCAAGACCAATTCTTGAAACCGGTAGGAAAGGAGTTTGGAGATCCTCCAAGATGGATCCAGTTGGAAGTACATGGTATGTTTCTAATGTGTTTGGAACCCCTGCAATCAATTCAATGTTTGTGTGATGTTGGCACTTAGAGTCTTCTAAGTGTAGGAGAGAGTTTGCACATAACAAAGTGGTGTTAGTCCTTCAAGGTGAAGCATAAGGTGTGAGACTCTTGGAGAGGAGTTGGATAAGGACTTAGTTAATCATCTAAGCCTAACAAGGACCTATAAAATATTAGGTTCCGAGAAGAAGACAAGGAAAGGTCTTCTTAGCTAGTTGTGCAAGAAAGCCTTGGAACACTTACACCAATCTCCATGACCATCTTATAATTACCTGACACTTTCCTCAATCTACCTTTCCCCATCAAGTACTCCCCTTTGAATTTGTTAATGGAGTTGGGATCCCAAATGCGATCTACATGGATCTTTGCTGCAAACTTAGGAAGATATTCAGTAATGTACACCATGGTCTGGTATACCATGTATCCCTCCACCATAGAACCCTCAGGATGTGCTCTTTGTCTAACCAAAGCCTTCAAAAATTTCAAGTGCCTCTCAACCATCCACATTGACCTTGTGTGTACAGGTCCACACAATTCAATCTCCTCAACTTGGTGTATGAGGTAGTGTTCTTGTGCATTGAAAAATTTCAAAGGTAGACACTTTTGCATTTCACATATTAGACGAGGAATTCTTCTCTTCCAATAATTTATATCTTCTTTATTGATTGCTTTAGATGACAGCCATCTACAAGTGATTCAAGGCACACATATATTAATGAGATTTAACAAAAATATATAATGAATTGAACAAATATCGCTACTTACCTCATGTATTTTCAAAGATCATATATAACTTGCTTGAAATTGTTGTTGAAGTTGTCTAGGAGAGATAGAGGTAGAACGTACTACAACACTTATAAAATGATCTTTTCATTAATATTTTTTCAAAAGGAGTAAACATAATACACTGAAAAGTACATGTAGTATACAAATATATATATATATAATATACCAGAATAATTACCTTAATGAAGGTATGCCAACCATGCGTTTTCATCCCTGACCCAAATTCACCTTTCTTTGTTATGATGTTTATGTTGGCAGCAAATCCTGTGGGAAATTGAATTTTTTGTATGACTTGTTTTATAGCATTGTTTCGTTGCTCTATTAATAACCAAGGAAGGGCACTTGTATTAATTTGGTCTCCATCGCTATTTAATTGAATGACATTTTTTATTGCATGACTAGCTTCCTGAATGTCACTACAAATTTTGACAATTTTTTCTTTGTCATGCCTTCCATCCAATATTTTCCATAACATTTCTGTCATATTCTTTCCGATATGCATTATATCAAACAAACGCACAATTTGTAGCTGCTCATAGTATGGCAACCTACTAAATTGTCTAGGATAACTTTTCAGTCCCTGTGGAAGCCGACCATTAATGCCTTGACGACTTTCATGAAGCATATAAGTTAAACAAATTAACAATGACAATCATTGTCAATTACAAAATGATCACAAAATAAAAATATAAATTCAAAACATCTCATAAATGATAGATAAAAAATTTGATCGGATGTATAACCTTGATGATTAATTCTATTATATTCCAACTTCCATAGGTGAGGTGTCATTCTTCGTGGTTTTAATGTAGTCTCTTCTTTCTTGTTGAAAAGATATTTTTCAGTAGTTAGATACTTATGATTTCTGTGGAGGAATTGCCTATACTCATCAAACACCTACTTTCCTAAACTTGTTGAACGATGAGATTTCATCTTTGGACCACAAATTGGACATGCAAATTTTCCCTTTGTTTGAAGACCTGCAAATCATATATAATTGGATTAAATATGTCAATTTTTATAATTATATATAATGAATAGATTATTTCAAAAACATGCATGATATCTAATTCATAAAATTAAATATCGTTAAAGTCATGTAGTCGAACGTTATAACATACTAGAAAAATGTGTTAGCCCTAGGGCATCATGAATTGTGCATACAAGCATTGCATAGAATTGAAATTGTCTTTGTCCTATTGGTCTAGATACATCATACATAGTGACGCCATTCCATAACTTTAGTAATTTGTCGATAAGAGGCTCAATATATACATTCATAGCTTTAACTTGGTACTTACCTAGTTGAATGAACATAAATATTACATAATTATTATAACCATTTTACTGCAATATATATAAATTCATGTACATGACTATTAAATGAAGAAAACATATAAGTCATTATGCAACAAATAAGACAAATGAGATGCTACTACGTTAAAGAAAATTGATGTAAACAAATACCTGGAACAATTATTGCCAACATTATGTGCTCCCTCTTTATTGACATCCATGGAGGAATGTTATTGTTGATAACAAAAATAGGCCATACCAAGTAAATAGATCTCAGCTCTCCAAATGGATTGACACCATCCGCTGCCAATGAAAGCTTGAGATTACAAGGTTCTTCTTTAAAGTGTGGCCATTTTTCCTCCATGTCCCTAAATGCAGAACCATCCGTAGGCATTTGAAGAATCTCATCTCCACTTCTATTACGTGCATGGTAATCCATAAATTGTGCTAAGCTTTCACACCTAAATAATTGTTGCATACGTGGAATAATAGGAATATAATGAAGAACCTTGTGAGACACCTTTTTTGTTAGTTGATCTGTTCAATATCTATTGATATGACATTCTGGGCATTTTGTTGCAAATTCATGTTGTTTGTGATATATAATATGATCATTGGGACATGCATCTATTTCTTGATACTCCATTCCAATATCTTTCATAATGCCAAATAAATGTCCGTATGAGCGAGGTAAAATATTTGATGGTGGTAACAAAAATTCACCAATCAATCTACAACAAAAAATAACTTCTTAATATAAAGAATATTAAAGGTACATACTTCATCTTTTATTTACTAGTGATGAACTAACAACAATTAAAATAGATGAAAAAAAATGACATATATGACATACCTTAACATCTGTGAGATTGCTATGTTGGATAAACCATTCATAACCTTCAAGTTTACCAGCAACAATATAGCAGAGAGAAGAGTTGTTTGGGAGCCTTGATAAAGTGGCTCATATGCATTCTCAAGTACAGGTAAATCATGAACATCATCAAAGTCATCTCGATCAACATGATCAGATGTGCCACTACATGTGTCATGGATCAATGTATTTGTACCATCATCTTCAATTGTGTTTTCTAGTGCATGATCATCTTCTTCCATAGGATCATTAACTTCATCTTCGATATTCATAGCTCCATGTTCCTCCGCTTGCAAAACCACATTCTCTAGGCCGTGATAATTCATATCGTGTGCCCTAGGGTGCCCCACCTTTATAATAATGAAAAACACAAATAAACCATAATCATGATCAAGTGATTTTTTATATATATATCAGATGTTAAAACAATATAAACATTTACAAATTCAATCAATATAAACACATATAATGAACAACTTACCAATGGACGATAATCATGCCCCCCTTCAACGTGACCATGCTGCCTACAATTTTTCTTAGTTGTTGTGATTAAAAGTCTTCTCGTCTTTAAGCCCTTGCAATTACTGCAAGGACAATAACATTTCCCATCACCCTTTCTTTTCAATATAGCCCACAATCTAGCAACTATCTCTTCATTTTGTTCTGGAATAATATTATTTGACATGATTTTTCTTTACCAAGCTTGAATATTTAGATCTTCAAAAAATATCAAACTCGCACGCACTCCAATAATTTTTAATCGTACACAAGTAACAAAATATAATAATTATGATAATTTACACCAAAAAAAATTGGCATGCAACCACCCCTACAAAAGAGAAGATAGTCTGAAGTTAATGACCTCAAAAAACACTTTCAAATGCTAATTCTAGAAATTATTAAATTCTGATTTTACAATGATTTCCAACTGTTATACTCCTAAAATCAGAATATTGAACTTGAACAAGAAAATTTGGAAATGAAATTCTCAAAATGCAGCTAATAGGCCTTAACAATTAAGGCCTACTCAAGACTTTGTGAAGTCACTGCAAGGTTTCCAGGCTTTACCTAATGATTTGAGCAAGAGGATTAAAGAGTTGGTAAAGTGTTTTGATGACTGGAGTGGCACATCTTTACCAGATATTGTAGATGCTCAAGGAAATGTTAGATCACTGCAGCAATGGCAAGACGGGGTAGATGAAATCATTAACACTAGCACATTTTTGGAATCTTTTGAAAGGGAGGCGAATCAAGTAGCAATAAAGTATACACTTATAGTGAAAAGGTAAATTAGGTGGTAAATTTTAATTGGCCAACAGATGAGGAATATCAAGGATGGGTAGAAAAGTACTTAACTAAACAAGAATAGGACAGAGTCTACAACCGGCAGTTAACAGCTTAGCGGTTATGGTTATAACAAATTTTGGCTATGTCTTGGTGGCAGTTTTGGTGCAAGTTTTCAAAGTTTGGAAAATGCAACATTTATTCTCCAGTGGACGGGATGAACAAGAATATTTTCTAGAGACTCAGCTATTGTAACCAATTTTTGAAATGTCATAAGGTGGTGCAAGTGACCAGTGACAGGTGTATTTCTAGTTTGATGCTTGTTGTTCCTTCATTTTCCCTATAAGAAGGATTTCAGGACCAAAAATATGGCCGGTTAGCAAGTTAGATATCTTTAGGTCAAGTCTAACTGAAGTTGCAGAGCGAATTTGTAAAGAGCTTGATATTATAGTGAAGATACTATTCTTAGGTTTGGTGACGTGAGTGTTCCAAGGCTTGCTTGCACTTCAACTAAGAGACCCAGCTTGTCTCTTCTAGGAACCTAGTCTCCTCTAGGTCCTGATTGGCTTAGATGATTAACTAATTCCAATTCTAACTCTTCTCTAAGAGTTCTATCCTTTGTGCTTCACCTTGGAGGGCTAACACCATTTGACAAGTTCAATTTCTCTTCCTCACTTAGAAATTTCTAAGTGCTAACTTCTCACAAACGTCATTCTTCATTGCAGGGGTGCCCATCCTATTGAAAACATTCATAACCTTGCATATTTGAACCATTTTAGAAGGTTCTTCAACCCTATCCTTACCAGGTTCAAGGTTTCACCATTTGAGACCTTAAACAGGCCTATTCCTTGTAGCCTTTACCAGTCCTGTTTTGTCAATTCTTGCTAAATTTTTCCAAAGACCCTACAAAAATAAAGGAATATTTGGATACTCATTTGGAAGTTTTAAAAGGTTCAATGGGGCTTAAGGCCTGACAACCTCCGTACACTAGTTTCCTACAACTTAGGACAATAGGGCTAAAAGGCCTAATTTCTAGGACTGACTGTAATCTTACTTGGAACCTGCTCAAACCATAAACTAAATGATTGACATGACCTCAGTCCACCTAGTATGGTGAGCTATGATAAAACCCTACTTGAACCTGTACTTGTTCTGTACAGTACCTCTTTACCCTGCAAGAAATCTTCAAAGACATTCCTAGACCTCTAACCGGGCTTTGTCTGCTCGCCTAGAGACTAGTAATAAAAAGATCTCTCCACTCTTTCATGCTTCCTAATCCTAAATCTATATACACTAATAACTACCCTAACATTACACCTGTCCTTAGGTGTTTCCCAAGGCTATATTTCATGGGGGGGCCTTGAAAGCACCGACTAGTCAAGACTGGACCAGTAAGAACGTAAAACCAAAACAATTTGCCTAACACCAAATATCCTACTCTAAAATACTTTCTTATCAAATGAAAAAGACTAAGATAATCCTATAGAATACTAAACAAATACTAAACTCAGTCTCTCAATCCATTAAGCATCTCTGTCATCACAAAATTTTGGGTTGTTCTTGAAAACACTGTTGCAAAGCTCTCTATTTTACTTTCAAAAACTAATTACTAATTACATCATGTCATGAGATTCGAGTCTTGGGTCATATAGATTCCATCCCCATGATTCTAGGGCCTGTTGGCCAATCTCCCACTTCCTATTCTCAAGGGAATCCAAAGGTAACCGAGTTGCATGCCCATGCTAACTTCTTTACAACATTTGGCATCTTTCTCTATGCCTTGATCCTATTTCTTAGGACCACTATTCCCTCTAGATTCCAAGGAAACAACTTATTTAATGGCCTTAAGGCATCTTTACAACAACCACTAAGTGTTTAGAACATCTTTACGACTCTAATCTCCCATAGACAACTAACATTAAGAAAACTTAAATTACTAACACTAGCTATTTGTGTGACCTTAGTCCTAATGACTAACTCACCTAGCCCACAAAAGCAATGACCTTCTAAGGTCTGAAAACAAACTAACATCCTGACTTGGCTAGAGTCAAGTACAAGCCAAAATAACAAACATGGAAGTTAGCCTAGGTGTGCTCCTGCACCATTTGGTGTCATTTTGTTGTAGGTTTTAGTATCATGGGTACTTAATTTTCAAGATAGTACTAGCATCTGAATGAAAATTACTCATTTCAAGGTCATGTATATCCATTGTATGAATATATTATTATCTTGAATAAAATGATCAAGGGTTATTCTGTTCATCTCACTGTTATGGTGTGTGATTCTCATTTTGGCTTTAATTCAAGGAATTAATTAAAATGCTTGAGTGAGGTTATAGATGACTATGTTCATATAAGGATTTGATAAGTACTATTGGGTTAGAATATAGATTGATGGTATTGTAAGGCAGTATTATCTGAGATTTTATATGCTATGTGTCTAGAAGATAAACTTGGTTACAATAAAAAAAAAAACCAACACCTTTGATATTATCTAGCTATGGCTCCCAAATCTATTGCAAATTGATCATTAGGGTTCAAATTGAAACCTTGCAAATATAATCTTTGTCCAAATCCATCCAGAATTTTCCATCAGTTATAAACAATTCCCTTATAAAGAATTTGTGAAGCCAGGTCTAAAATCTAGAAATGAAATTCTAAAAATGCACAAGACTATAAATGAAATCTGATGAGATGTTGCTTTCAAATATGATTTTCAAACCTGGAAGTACAAATCTGACTTCACAAATGAATTCTTTTGTGTCTTCCTTTGTTTCCTCTTTGTAGCCTAGCCCCGTCTTGTATTTTGGATTAGTTATGATAGGCTGAATCGGTTCCAAAATGCCTTATTTTCATTTACTAATAGGCCATTTTCCTTCATATCCCATCTTCTGTAGGATTGTAAACCCTTTACCATATTTTTCTATTTGGATATTAGAAGTTGATTCTTGGGATTCTCCATCTTTGTAAAGCCAATTTAAGATTAATTTATCCTCAAATTCATCAGCTTGAGTACCTCCTTTTACAAATCTACCATCAAAGAGTGTGATTGGTTACAAAAATTGTTGTCTTGATGTTGATGGTTGTCCATATGATCTTGGTGAAGGTAGTAACTATGAAAGACACAAGGACTGCTTAATTCAATATTCACCTATACCTTTATCTTTGAACTGATTATTTTTTCTCAAACTGCTTTGATAATGAATTATGTTGAATTTCATAACTTGATGGAGTAGAATCACCAATGCCTTTGTCTTTTGACTGAACCTTTTCCTCAAGCTGATTTGACAAAGAATTTTTTTTACTTTCATTACCTATTGAAGTAGAATCACTGGTATCTTTATCCTTTGATTGAACTTTTTTCTCAACCCATTTTGACAAATAATTTTGTTGGCTTTCATTACCTGGTGAAGTAGGAGTATGAGCTTCTTTTATATGTGGCACAAAATTATCTTGGATGGTTTTGAGCGTGTTATAGTATTGAGGATTGTTAAATCAGTTGAAATAGTTATTTATTGTCCATTGAAAGGAAATTTCAAGCATTGATGATACGTTGACGACACTACTTGCATCTCATGATTCCAAGGATGTCCCAAGAGTATGTTGTATGTCAACTCTTTGTCTAAAACCTACAAATTTATATCCTTTCCAATTGGCCCCACTTTAATTGGTAACACGATCAAACCTCGAGAGGATCTCTCTTCATCATCAAAGGATTTTATAGTGATATTTCTTCTAGCATCAATTTCATTTTCTAAATATCCTAGTGCACAGACAAGCTTTAAAGTACAGATATTTAGACCAACTCCTCCATCTATTAGAACATGTTTGACCCATTGTTTATGAATTAGGACATCAATATGCAAGGTGGCATTATGTGGATGAGTAAGTGATACATCATCATGTTCGGAAAATGATAGACAATGAGGTGCGGTCAAATTTCCCACCATGGAGTAGAATTGAAAAACTTATAGATTATTTGGTACTATGGTGGCTACTAGAGCTTGTTCCAAAATCTCCTTGTGGGCTAGAGAAATTATGTGAATTTCTAATATTGGTATCTGCGCTAGGATTTTTTTAATTGATCAACTATGTTGTATTGGCTTGAAGAGAAGTAGATGTTTTGTATGTAGAAGAGGTATTAGGTGTTTTAAATGTAGTTTTCCTTTTAATATTAATTTAGAATGCCCTCTTGTAGTTGCATTGACTGGAAAATTGTCTTATTTTTCTCCAATTTTGATGACATTAATTTGATTATCAGTTGCAACCATGTTTGTGGTCAGAATTATTGGTATGATGTCATTAATTTGATGTGATTTGATTTTGTTGTCCTTGAGTTGATTTTCAGTTGTAACAATATCTTTATTTTGATTACTAGCTACAACAATGTCTTGCTTGTCATTGATTTCAATGTGATTTTTCTTATCTTCAACTGCAAAAATGTGAAGGATAGCGGTGTCATAGACATAGTTCACATTTTACCTTTGTTATTCATAGAAGAAGATTCTCCTTTTTCATAGTTTGGTAAAGGATTCTTGAATTTTCCATGATCATTATTTGTTTGAGGTCCTTCTACCACTATTTCTTTTCTATCAATAAAATCTTGTACCAAATGTTTCAGTGGCATATAGTCATTTGTTTTGTGTCCTTTGTTTCGATAAAAGTCAAAATAGTATGGATCATTCCACCAAGATGGTTTAACTCTTGGTTCCCAATCTCGTGCCTTTGGTAATGTGATAAACTTGGTTGCAAGAAATTATTTTAATGTTGATTCCAATGATTGTCCCAAAGGTGTGAATCTTCTTTGATTTGATGGTGTTCAATATGGTAGTGATTTAGATTTGGTATTGTTTTGATTGCTGTTTTGATTGGTATTTTCATTGATGTTTTGATTGTTGTTTGGATTGTTTTTAGAGACAACAACTGTCAAGTTAAAGACTGGTTTTGAATTTTGTATATCAACTACATTATCATTACCATCATTCTTATTTATTTTCCAAAATTTGGGTTTCTCATTGATGTTATAATGATTGGATAAGTTTATTGAGTTGTTTCCTTCATTGTAGATTTTTATTACCCCTCTTTTAACCAAGGCTTCTTCAATTTTGAGTCCATTTTCAATCATCTTCTCAAAGTTGGGTGGAAATTGTAATTCGATTCTATAGCTCATATCATCATTTAAATTTTCAATGAAGATTTCCATCTTTTCCTTTTCAGGTATGGGATGAGGATATATCTAGCAAATAATCTTCTCCATCTTTGTAAAAATGTGAGAAATGACCCACCCTTTTTCTATTTTGCATTGCAAAGGTCTTTCATGCTTATCTCGTGTTGGATGTTGTATGAATATTGTGTGATGAATTTATTAACCGACTCTTCAAAGGACCTAATACTTGGTGTTAGTTGTGAAAACCATTGCATGCATTGGCCACCCAAACTTCATGAAAACAATCTCATCAAATAAGTTTCTCATGTGCAAACTCAAGACTCATGGTTCGAAATTCCCTTATACGGTTTATAGGATCTATAGACATGCAAAAATAACATCATGCATTAATCATATTTGCCTATCAAATAAATTAGGTTGATTTGATTAATATATTAAGTTTATCACACTTACTTAAATAAATCATTTCATTTAATTATCTCTTAAAGTTTCTTCATTTAATTAAATCAAATGTATTTAATTAAATGGCTAATATCCATTATTTCCTCTCATTTTGATTTATTTTAATCCAAAAGTGTAAGTAAAAATTTCGCAGTCAACTAATCTTCATCTTAATTAATCACATCATGATTAATGCTAATCAAAACCCATCACATCCTCTAGCTTTTCCCACATGCACAATAAATCAATTTATTTAATTTATTAAATCTTATAATTTCCCTCAACATGGCATCTTTGGGTAATATTCTCCCAATTTGAATTTTCCCTCCCACATGATTTGTCCATCCAACAAAGCATTTAAGAGCTCTTAAATGCCTCTTACACAAGTCCAACTTGTTATTTAATTCATCTTTCATCCCCCCTAAACATGTCACTTCATCAAATTCAAATTTCAAACTCAAACAAAGACCAAAATGTGCACAACCCTAATCCTCTCGCATCTTGACAAGTGGCATCTTGTCATTGGTTCATGAATGATCCCACATTCATCCAAATCCCTCAATCTTCTAATCTTGAATCTATAAATACAAAGAATTTCAACAGAACTTGCTACAACACAACACTACTACACAACTTGACCCACAATGTCATGTATTTTCATTATCACTATCATCATTTAAGCTTATCAGGGATTGGGAAAGGGATCTCTTTTCACATCAAGGAGCACCAGTCCCCCTATGGTATTGAGATTTGGTTCATTTTAGATAAGTTTGTATGCTTGTAAGCCTTCTTTGTATGTTTTTATTATCATGTTTTCTTATCTTAAATGTGATCAAGGATTTCATAGGGAGCACTCTATTTTCCTTGTTTAAACTAATGTTAACATGTGTCTTTGTTTGAGAAAGATTGCAGGTTAGTGCTCACAGGATGAATTTTCCATTATATTTATCATACTTTGGAAATTTACAATGTTTGGGAAAAGGAATCATGTTTATTGTTCTGTCAAAAGGATATGGGTAGATGTCTTGCAACAGATATCTCTTTGTAGTTCCTCCTTGCATGTCTTGGATCTGTTGTTGGAGATTTCACATTTGACGAGTTAAAGCAACCATTGGATCTATGTTTGGTGGAACAATTTCCGCTCTTTTACGAGCTCCTTTTAATTGATTTACATCAAAATCATGAGGCAGTTTCACACCTTGGTTGGCTAACATCAAAAAATATTTTTCTCCCTCTTTTTCCATAATCTTTTCCATAAACTTGTGGAATTTGGGATCTTGTTGAGCTGTTTGAACATATTCCTTAGTGATTTCATCATTATCAGGTTGGTGGAATCTATGAAAGGAGTTTTCTTCAGCTTTAGCCATGGTTGTTTGAGTTTCAATTCTCTTTTCTTCGAGTTTTTGTTTTTGTGATCTTGTTAAAACGGGCATATAAGTGTTGAATTTTTACTAAACTTTGATCTTTGTTAGAGAGTGACAAGGATACACCTAACTTCAAATAGAATGAAAAATCCTATTGATAAGACTTACGGTGATATCTGATTATACAAATTTGTTTCATGATGAAGGATGAGAGATCTTGATGATGAAACTTGGCTTAACAATCATAGATTTATTTGATGATCTAGGTACTTTAAGGTGGTAGATCTTAGATTAGTTAAAGAATTTCACTTGCAAAGGCTAGTCTCTTCAAGTTTAAAACACTGTTGTGATTGAGGAATCATTCTACTATGAAAAGGATCTCTGAATGTGGTTCAAAGTATTGGATAGATGGTGAAAATAACTCTCTATTGTGAATTAACTAGATGCACTAGAATAGGGTATAGATGCACTAGAAAATGGGATGGATGCGCTAAAATAAATCTCAAATATGCTAGACTGTTCCCTAGATGCGCTAGAATATGAAATTGATGTGCTAAAAGGTGATGTAAATGCACTGGAAAATGTAGTGTTTGCATTGAAAGATGATTTATATGCACCAGAAAAGGACCTAGATGCACTAGAAAATGGGTCAAATGTGCTGCAATAGAGTATATATGCGCCAAATTGGCAATTATTCACTATTTTTAAAAAAATTCTCTGGTTAATTCTACTTTGAATCACTGAATTTTAATGTTTTCAAGGATAAGCTTTTGAAAAATGATTTTTTATTGGTTTCCTTATTTTGAATCATTCGAATTAAGTGTTTTAAATGGATGGTTTCTTGATCAATGATTTCAAACACAACAACAAGTTGTAAAACAAATGTTTCAAGCCTATGATCTAAACATTAAGTGTATATTCAAGAATTTGTTCTGATTCCTTTGATTTTCATAGGTATAGAACAAGAGCAAACAAATCAGACACTCCTAATGTCAAGGGTCATTAATAATATCACAACCCACATCTTAGAACTATGTCAGCTCACACAGTCATGTCACCCCCTAGAGGGCACCCATGTTTTTGCCTTTTCTGCGTCTTAACCAAAGTTGAATCCTCCACTTTTGGCCAAAAATCCTTGATAGTTATATGGTGAGTATCTTGAGGGAAAATTCTTCCCTCCCCTTGCACTATGAATATTAAAAATGTTTGAAAACTGACTCGGTTGGCTTCTACACTTAAGGTTGTTAGTAAGGGTTTATGTTTGGTGTGACAAATGATAAAATCCCTCAAGAGACCTCCCAACCTTTAGAACAAAGGCTTTGGGTATGGTTATCATGCATGGTACTGTTGAGTTGTAAATTTCCTCAAATTCACTTTTGATTATAGTGGGTTGGAAAACTTGGCTTTAGTTGTTCCCACTTAGGTTCTTCCCATAGGGTGAGTACTTTTTCCCACTATGGCAGGCCTTCTAAAAGTGTTAATGCAAGAAAAGAAAGAGTGAGTCTGGCATTCTGGTCACCTAGTGAAGGGGAGAGCATAGGCCTATCACTTTACAAGAACATAATACATGGTGTTCATTAATCCTCTTAATTAAACTAGGTGCCTAATTTAATCAAAAGAAAGCAATAACTCTAGCCCCTGTAGACACCATTAGTAGTTTTAGATATTGTCTTTGACAAGCGTATTTGAGCACCTGCAACACAAAAAATATGGATCAGTTTCTAGAATTTTAAATTCCTACAAAATACCAGATGCGCTATAATAGAGACCATATGTGCTAAAGGATCAATCAGATGCACTAAAAGAACTACTAAATGCACTAAAAGATGATGATGATGCGTTGAAAGATGTTGTTGATGCGCTACATGATGAATTGGATGCGTCGGAACATGGCCTAGATGCGCTAAAAGATGTTTCATATGCACTAGAAGAAACCACAAGTGTGCTACATAGAAATTCATGCCCAAATTTGTAAACACAAAATACTAGAAAACGTTAATAAAAATGGGGCTCACGCCCCTCAGTGGGTACCAAATGTAGTCTGTGAGTTTAAAATGTGAATAAGAAAATTAAAGCTAAACAAACAACACACTAATGAAGCATTATATTAGAGAATTTAAATGACAAATCTAACTAAATTAAAATAAGAAAAATCTCTAAAGTTGTCCCATTGTTCTCTATCTCCAAGGATTCGTTAAATCATAATGGCTCTCAAATTGTTTGTGCACTATGACCTTTAGAATGACAACATGAAGAACGAGATGCTAGAAAATGCAAGAAATCTATTCCTACATGATTGATGAACTATATGATATGCTGCTATGAAAATGATGTTGTGATATTATTGATGAAAGTGATATGAAAATTATGTAAATAAACTATTGCAAACTAAAATGCAGCTAATGATAAAGCCATGATTCTAAATTAAATTTCTCCAAATTGATAATTGCTAAATGCTCACAAATGCTAGAAGTTCACAAATGCTCTGATGAAAATTATGCAAAGTATACTTGGGATCCTCTTTGCTATAGAATGAGGTTGTATTTATAGATTTTCCAAGGCCTAAACTCATGTGACAGCAACCAACAATCTATATTTAATCTACAGAGATGAATGGTGGAGAGTGAAGAAGTTAGAGAGAATCAAGGAGAGTGTTCCCTTTAGAAAAAAAATATAATGAGAGAAAGATAATTAAATAAAACAAACTATATAAATTTATTTATTTAATTAAGATTAGAAGGATATTATTTAAGATAGAAGAATTAGAAAATGAACTATATAAATAAATTTAGAATTTATTTATAAGTAGATGAATTAAAAGGTTTATTAATTAAATAACTTATATTTAATTAATTAATTATCTAGACCAATTTTAGGTGTATATAAGTTCAACTATGGTTAGGGTTAGGGTTCAATTACGGTTAAGGTTAGGATTAGGATTGAAGGTTTTGTTGGGGGAGAAACGTCTTTCATGGTTAGGGATAGAGTTCAATTAGAGTTAGGGTTATGGAACAATTAGGGTTAGGGTTCAAATACACTTAAGATACTTTAATTACAGTTAAGGTTAGGGTTGGGTTATGATGGAGCCAACATTAAATTAATTAGGGTTAGGGATAGGATTGGGATTAGGGTTATGGTTAGAAATAGAAATAGGAATAGCATTAGGGTTAGTATTAAGGTTAGGGTTAGGGTTAGAAATAGGGTTAGGATTAGGGTTTGAGTTCAGGTTAGCGATAAAAATAGAATTCGGATTAGGGTTATGGTTTGTGTTCGTATTAGGGTTAGGGTTAGGGTTAGGATTAGGGTTACGGTTATGGTTAGGGTTGAAGCTTTTTGTTATGATTGGATTTAGGGTTAGGGTTTTGGTTAGAGATAAAGTGAAGATTAGGGTTAGGTTACAATTAGAGATAGAATCAGGGTTATGGTTAGGATTAGTTGGGGTTAGGTTAGAGATACCACCAAGATTATGATTAGGGTTAGCGTTAGAGATATAATTAGGATTAGGATTGAGGTTTGTGTGATGGGAGCAATGTCTTTCAAAGTTAGAGCTAAAGTTCAATTAGAGTTAGGGTTATGGCACAATTAGGGTTAGGGTTCAAATAGATTTAAGGTGGTTTAATTTGGGTTAGGTTTATGATGGATCCAACGTTAATTAATTATGGCTAGGGTTAGGATTAGGATTAGGGTTATGGTTAGAGATATAATTAGAATTAGGGTTAGGGTTATGGTTATAGATAAGGTCAAGATTAGGGTTAGGGTTAGGGATAAAATTAGGATTAGGGTTAGGGTTTGAGTAAGGATTAGGTTAGGGTTATAGATAGGGTTAGGATTACGGTTAATATTAGAGATAGAATTAGGATTAGGATTAGAGTTAGGGTTAGGGTTTTGCTAGAGATAGAAATAAAATTAGGATTAGTGTTAGGGTTTGTTTTAGGATTAGGTTTAGGGTTAGAGATAGTGTAAGAATCAGGGCTAGGGATATGGTTAAAGATATCTAATTAGGATTAGGGCTACAATTAGGGTTAGAACTAGAATTAGGATTAGTGTTAGGATTAGGTTTAGGGTTGGGGTTAGGGTTAGGGTTAGGGTTAGAGATAGAATTAGGATTAGGTAACCCTTTCTTATATATGCTAACCCCAACCCTAACCCTACTGCTCATCTTAAACATAATCCTAAACATAGCACTATTCATAATGATAACACTAATGTTAATTGTAATCCTAACACTAACCCTAACCACAATATCATAAATTTAATCCAACCATAATATCATAAATTTAACCTAATTCTAACCCTAACCCTTACCCTAAACCTATCCCTAACTCTAGCCCTAATCTTAACAATAAAATTCGTGAACCATGATCCTAACCATAAACATATATCTAACCCTAACCATGTAACTGAAACACTAACTATAATTATTAACCTATCCTTACACCATAAACCATAATCCTAAGCCTAATCTTAACCAATAAAATAATATTATTGATAATATTAACATAATATATAATATAATAATATTAATATTACAATTTAATAGTATCAATTATATATATTAAATCTCATTTAATATTGAATATTTAAATATTATTGATAGTTGTATTGCCATTGTAAACTAGCTTATCTATCTTAATATATTAATCTATATATTATACGGGGAAAGGTGTCATTTTTGAGGCATATTTTTTCATTAATTCAAAAAAACCAAAAAAATATATTAACACTAAACCTTAACCCTAATCATAATAATAAATGTAAACCAAACCCTAACCCTAATGCTAACCCTAACCATGATATAAACACTAATCCTAAATGCTAACTCTAATCATAACCCTAAATATATCAATTTATTCAATGTAATAGATTATATATTTGCTAGTCATATTGAACACCTCCAAGCAATTTCTATTGAAAATTAAAAAGACTTTTGAATATTTTTTCAAATGAAAATAAATCAACCTTTTGCCTCTCTGATATCCACTTATATATATCATTTATAGTTTCTTATATTTATTTTTTGTGTATAAAAATACACATAAATGTGAAAAATAGAAAACATAGTTTTTCCGTAATATATAAACACTTTTATTTTGAGTATTTTAGATATTATCACATACAATTTTACTTGGGACAATTCAGAAACATAATGAGATAGAAAAAAAATAAAGTACAAATAATAACTTTAATTAAAATCAGCCAGGAGTACAAACTGCAGGATGGATCAACTGGTGGTGTCAAGAGAAAATTGTTTTGATAGAATTGCATTTAATTTTCCTCATGCAGGCTTTTTCGGGAAGGAAGAAGACCCACAGGTTATAAAGAAGCACGGGAATTTAATGAGCATGTTCTTTAGGAGTGCAAGTATGCTGCTGGCCAGGAATGGAGAAATCCATGTTACCCACAAGGAGGGGGGACCATATGATAGATAGGACCTGGAAGAAGAAGCATTGAAATGTGGTTTGTTTCTCAGATAGTGTGTTAAGTCATTATCCAGGCTGCAAATACAAAAGGGGAGATGGAGCCCGAATTGAAGAAAGTTCTGTTCTGGGATATTGTAAGACAGTTTATATGTTCATGCTCACAGATGTTGCCTTTTTGGGAATCTCTTTTCACACCTCTCAAGCGTAGATATGAAAATGTTGAGGAAGAAGAAGAATACAGGCATGTTAAAAACAAAGAATGGAAAACACATAATAACAGACTCATTGGGATGGTAGGGATACATTTTAATGTCCCAGTGGACCTCCAAAGGGCCACATTTCCCAGTGGCTCAACAGTACTGTGATCATGTTATGCGAAGGGTAGTACCAAGGGAAATAAGGGAAAGAAGGATGTTTGGAATAGCACTTCCAATCTGAACCTTCCTAGTTTGTTTCGGTTATAATCTAAGAAACAAATGCCCATTCTCCAAAACTATTTCTTGTTGATCAAGGCTATTCATGGGCTGCAAAACTTTCGTTCTAAGATTGCACCTTTTTGTTTCACAGAAGTCTGGTCTAAATATTTAACAAAGGCGAAGACGTGAAATTGTTCTTGTTGTCAAAAAAAAATTGGTGAAATATCAATGCAGCTTAACAACTTTCAATGGTTCTCAGGGTTCTAATTCAGCCTTTGAATTGGACTCTGTATTACCAAACTGGTAGCAAACTATACTATAAATGGAAATTTTTATTCTATTGCAAAGATTACAGCCATTCGCGAAAAAAATAAATTAGCTTAATTAGACTTATTTAAATAGATTGTTAATATTTGATAAAACACAGCTAATCACATTAAACCGCCTTCATTAATTATAATTTTTGACTTTGACGTGCCAGTCCAGAAAACCCTAGAAAACGTGTTCAGATTTGCGTAAGACTTGCATTTAAGATAAGACTACCAACCTACAAAAATGGTTAACAGAAATGGGGCATACTGTGCAACTGTGCAAGAAATTCCTTACATGATTTATTCAGATTGTCATAGCAGATGTATTCCTTGCCGGCAAGGCACAAAACTCCGACAATACATTTTATAACTGTGCTTAAGGAAAGAAAAACTACATAAACTCCCGCTCTTACAAGACCAAATTTTATTTTTTTTGATTCAGACCTGCGAGGCAGCCAAGCTGCAAATTTGTAGCGGGCACAATCCTGACCTCATCCCTTATGATGTCGGAGCCTTTGCACTCATCAAGACTTGATCCCTGGTGGACTCGTTCCAAACCTTTCGACTTCACCAGTAGACCAAAGGCCCACTGACTAACAAAACCTGACAAAACATTGAAGAAGATAAAAGACATTAAACGCCATGAGCATAACTGAGTGACTGTAAATGCATCCAAAATTTAGAGGACTCAGAACCACAAGGATCCGGCTTCCTTCAATAGAGGCAGGAAAGAACCTCTAATGTGAGAAGTCATAAGCTGCTCCAGCCCTCCTACCAGCTTTCCACCCACGAACACAGCAGGGACCGAACGGGGAGCAGCCAACATTGTGAGCAGAGCGGCCTCTATCTCTTCTCCGAGAGTTGTGAGCAGTGTCGGTATTCTCTCCTTCTACCTGCATATTAATACATACTGTTCAGAAATTTACCACAATCTTATTCATAAAACACAGAATTTACTAAAAGCGCATTCATACTTGGAAAGATCTTCTCTCCGAAGGCCATTTTTGGGATGGAAATACTGAAGGCTGGGAAGTGAAATACACATTGTTTTAGGGTTAGAAATAAAAAGAAAGAAACCAACAAACTCATAAAACCCTAGCCGGCCATGCCCTGAAACACTACTTACATGTTTGCGATTGCTCCTTCCGTTCCTCTCTCCTTGTGGTATTTTGAAACCAATATTACACATTCTTGTCATCCATGGCGCGGTAACCTTTCAGCTCATCAGTAATCGCGTTGATCTGGTCGAAGGAGGGTCTTCTGGTTCTACTCATGAAAAAATGGAATCGAGTATTCTCTGTTGCTCTTTAGTTGCCCTCCATCTTCTCTGAACATGTCTAATGCTTGTGCTCTCCAAAACACTAGCAGATCTCATCAGCCCGGAATCTAAAGATAACAGAAATAATAGACTTATTCTACTACAATAAACATCATCGTCAAAAAGGGAAAAACTAGACTCTTTTAATAAAAATGTGAACAACCCATTTCGTTTACCTCCAGCAGATCTTCGCTCTTCAGGCCTTGAGCTTCAAAACTGACCAGAGTTACACAACTGGGTATCTCAGTAACTCCAACCCCCTGATGATGGTGAACAAAGGAGATCTCATTCTGCCTATTTATACCATCCATCTCCATTGTTCACCATCGGTGTTGGAGTTACCTGAGATACCCAATTGTGTAACTCTTGTAAGTTTTGAAGCTCAAGGCCTGCAAAGCATAATGGATCAAAGATCCGTTGGAGGTAAACGAATTTGGTTGTTCACATTTATTAAAAGAGTCTAGTTTTTTCCTAGTTGATGATGATGTTTATTTTAGTAGAATAAGTCTTTATTTCTGTTGTCTTCAGATTGCAGGCTGATGAGATCTGCTAGTGTTTTGAAGAGCACAAGCATTAGACATATTCAGAGAATGATGGGGAGCAACTAAAGACCAAAAGCAAATACTGGATTCCATTTTCATGAGTGGAACCAGACCCTCCTTCGACTAGATAAACGCGATTACTAATGAGCTGAAAGGTTACGGCACCGTGGATGGCAGGGATGTGTTCTATTGGTTTCAAAATGCCACAAAGAGAGAGGAACCGAAGAAGGAGCGATCACGTAGTGTTTTACTACATGGCCGGCTAGGGTTTTATGAGTTTGTTGTTTTCTTTCTTTTTAATTCTAACCCTAAAACAATGTGTATTTCAGCCTCCCAGCCTTAACTATTTCCATCCCAAAAATGGCGTTCGGAGAGAAGATCTCTTCAACTATAAATGCGCTATTAGTAAATTCTATGTTTTATGAATAAGATTGTGGTAAATTTATGAACAGTGTGTATTAATATGCAGGTAGAAGGAGAGAATACCGGCGGTGTTTGGGCATTCATCAGTAGATCCATCGTCTTCTTTGTCAAGTTGGATGATGATGGGACGCGCTCCGAGAGTTGTGATCAGTGCCTCCGCCGCCACGCACATGCAGCACTCGATTTTGCTGAACAATACCCATTACAAAGCATAAAAATGCAAGAGTTGACAATATGGAGCTATTTTATTTACTTCAAATCAATTAAGTTTTTTAATCACAAGATAACAAATCAAAATATTTTCTTTAAAAAAATAAGAGATATAATTTGCAACTATTTTATTTGCCCTCAAAATTATTATTTTTACTTTGGAATTATTTTACTTGTTTTGATTAGATTAAAAAAATGAAATATAGTTACACTGTATACGTGTAACACATTTAGTATAGATATCTTAATTATATTTATCTAAAAAATGGTATACGTGTAATCAAGGATTAGTATAGATATCTTAAATATATTTATCTAAAAAATAGTATATGTGTAATCAAGGATTAGTATAGATATCTTAGATATATTTATCTAAAAAATAGTATACTTGTAACACAATTAGTATATATATCTTAAATATCTTTATCTAAAAAATGACATGCGTTTCATCAAAGGCTAGTATGCATATCTTAAATATATTTATCTAAAAAATGATATAGGTGTAATCAAGAATTAGTATAGATATCTTAAATATATTTATCTAAAAAATAGCATATGTATTAGTATAGTATAGATATCTTAATGTATTTATCTAAAAAATGCAAGAGATGACAATATGGAGTTATTTTATTTACTTCAAGAGTTATTTTATTTGTCATAGTTAACCAATTAAGTTTTTTAGTCTCAAGTTAACAAATCAAAATATTTTCTTAAAAAAAGGTAAGAGATATAATTTGCAGCTATTTTATTTACCCTCAAAATTATTATTTTTACTTTGGAACTATTTAACTTGTTTTGATTAGATTAAAACTGAAAGGACCAGTACCCATTACAAAGTAGAAAAATGCAAGAGATGACAATATGGAGCTATTTTATTTACTTCAAAAGTTATTTTATTTGTTACATTAACCAATTAAGTTTTTTAATATCAAGTTAACAAATTAAAATATTTTCTTAAAAAAAGTAAGAGATATAATTTGCAACTATTTTATTTACCCTCAAAATTATTATTTTTACTTTGGAACTATTTTATTTTTTTTATTAGATTAAAACCAAAAATAACAATGCACAAGTCATTCTTTTGATCGGAGCAGAGAACCGAGAACAAAGACATCTACAACAAAAACAACCCCAACAAGAAATTGATGCCGAAAAACCAAGAGAGAAAAATATACATTATTCTTTTTAATCTCAAATTAACAAATCAAAATATTTTCCTAAAACTTTTTTAATTTATTATTACACCTACTTTGTATTAAATTTTGAGTTGTTTTCTTAACCAAAATAGTTACAGTTAAATGTATATTATTTCTAATACTACCCCAAAAAAATCACACACCCTTGAAATAAGTATAAATTTTCATTTTATTGTTTAAAATGTACTATATGCAGTACAATGAGAAAGGAGATAGGGTGTTCAACTATTTGAAATGTCTATCCAAATAAAGATGGAAAATATCTTAAGAAAACCTTCCCCCTTCTCCTCAAAGCTACATATACACTATCTTGCATCTTTGCATATTACATTGGAAATTAAAATCGAAGGATACATGTGAGTCTAGCAAGCATTGAACTTGTGAGACTTCTATGAACAAAAAAACCATATATATAAATGTATTTTATGTGTATTGACACCATATCAAACTTAGTCCCCTACAATTTATGGATTGTCAAAGGCGAAGCCATGTTTAGTAGTAACTAGTAGTGAGAACCATGAGTAATTAGGACAATCAACATAAGATATGGACCATGTGAATCCCATGGGGAACTAACATAATTTTCAAACTTAAAAATAATGAAACTCGACAGATTTAGAGGCCTACAATAAACTTTATTGACAATCGATACATCGTTATCTAATGCTCCACTGACATGACCTACAACAATATATATTGGAGGTGATTATAAATTTCAACCCAATGCATAAGAGAATCATGTAAGACAATAGTTCATCGTCAAGGTTTGTAATAGATCTCCCTCTTGTTTTTCTACATTATCTCATACAATAGGGAATCCTAAAGACTTTAACATATTTTTGTTATGTCAAGAACAAGAAACTTGTTCATTTATAAAAAAGGTAGGGATGAGTTGAATGTACCTTTTGATTTATTTCAAAGTAAATATTCATTACATGTCATGTAGAGCTCCAAAACACAATTTTAGCTCAATATCTCTAATATTGGAGAGAAAGTTTTGAAATTGAAGCCAAGATTATTTTTTATCTTGCTACTTGAAGATATAATTTAAAGTAACAACTATATCAATGTTGTTCAGTAACGTTGATCCAAATTAAGCACTAACATACATAGGCATGTCTTCAATAAGAGAAAACTAGCCTAGATTGTCAATAAAGATAAAGGACCACCCATAAAAATAAGTTGATTTTCTATGGGAAATGCTTCACATAAATGACTATTAGCATGAGTTAATAACCTAAGATAATTGAAACCCATTTCATCAATTTAAATGTATTTAACAAAATAAATTCTTTTGAAATATTTTAGTTTATTTCCCTTTAAGAGTATTAATCTATTTTAAAGGTATGTGTCGAGTAACATCCTATATTTTGGATGCATTGATGTTGAATGGTGTAACACTAACTTTGGATCTTCTACCAATAACTATGATTCATATGGAGGATTCCTACAAATATTCCTTGACTTATTCTATGAATGAGGTATGAATATTTTGTGTTAGTAGTATCTTACATATCATCATCCTTAGTGATTTTTTCATATATATTTTAAATAAAAGGGTTAAAATAATGTTAAATGTAACATATTTTCAAACTAAAAGTTTCATTAGGTTAATGGTTATGGCTCCCATGTGTATACCAAGTTGGTGCATTGAACAATTGGAGTCTATGAAATATTGTTTTGAAAATTACAATAGTGTGAGGATGGCACATGCAACCCAATTTTGGTTGCTAAAACTCCCACTTACCAAGCATGTAAATTTTATTAAATTCAAGATGGAGAAAATAAAGGAACTGCCACTATTGAATCACAAGCACATTTAGTAATTATACTTCAGAAATATACAATTTATCATCAAAACAAAAGGAATATTTGCATGACCCATGACCCTAGTGATACATTCTTTTATGAAACTTTCATTTTTCCTCCTAATCATCCTTTGTGTAGTTCCCTAATGATAATTTCTCTTATGTAACTCTATAGTAATCCTCAAAAGAAATTGTGCCTCTAATCTAGGGCTTCATGCAACTCTTTCTTGTGTGATTCCATAATAGTGTATCCCACTTTTTGGTGAAAAAGAGAGACTCAAAATTAATGATTTAAAAAAAATTTCTAATGTGTGTCTATTATATAAAAAAAATGGTAAAGAATTCAAGCATAACATTAAAAAATGAGTTAAAAGGTCATTATGGATGTGTCTTATTTCTCCCACCTTGATAAGAATTTAAATGAGTCGTGTGAGGTTACCTCCCACCTTGACGTGTCGTTTCTACCTTCCTTATCTGGTCGTGAGTTGTTGGTTGACCTTTTTGCAGATGTTTCCCCCATTCTTGTAGTTGGATCTCTGGTAGATGAGGTTGTGGTCTCTGTGAAACCCCTTGTGAGGCATGGTGTGGTTTCTTCTATTATCAACGATGGCTCTTTCTAGATCTCTTTTATGGATGTAGTGCAAAATATACCTCCTACAATGGTTGCAACTTTGATTCCCCCTGCTACATAGGTTTGCGGACCTCCTATGGTGGTTGTACCTACAGTTGATGTTGTGAAGACTATTCAGACCTCTCTTGCTACTTCGAAGGGCCCCCTACCTTATGTTGATGCAATGAAGACTATTCAAACTGAGGTGGGCTATATGCATCCTTTGCGGTATGCAGATGTTTCTCGAGTAATCTCTCTTGGTAAGGAAGTTGTTGAAAATATTGATTTTTATTCCAGGACTAGTCTTATTTTCAGATCTTTCTGCCTATGGCCTTCCCTCCTTGATTTGCACCTTTGGATCACAAACCATTGGTCTCGTCTAGTTGATGGTTTGATGGAGATTTATGCTTCTGCAAGGGGTTATTTGATTGTGGGTTTTAGTTCTCCTGAGGATAGATAGGCTATTTTAGACTATGGTTTGTGGGATTGGGACTCTCATCCCCTCTCCATGAGACCTTGGGTTCATTATTTTAACCTTTTTGAAGGAACACTTAGATGTAGTGCATGTTTGGGTACTATTTCCTTATCTTCCCTTATAGTTCTAGTGTCCCTTTGCCTATGAGGACATTGGTAATGCTCTTGGTAGATTCTTGAAAGAGGATAAAGCTTCCAAGAATTTCACTCATATCTCCTTTGCTAAGATTCTAGTGGAGGTTGTTTTGTCCAAGGATTTACTTGGAGAGGTTGAGCTACAATTTAATGGTTGCTCTTGTTTTCAAATTGTGTCTTCCTTTTCACTACAAACATTGTTTTCATGTTGTCCACTTAGCTTGTGACTGTTCTCAAGGATCCTGCTTGGTTTATTCTTCTACCTGGTGGAAGAGCTCACTCTATGAACACTTAATAGTGCTCCTTGTTGTTGACTCTATTTGTTTTGATAATTATTCAAGGCCTCCCTCTCTAAGGAAAATTAAGAGTGTTGAGGTAGTTGTTGTTGCTCTAGTGGTTTATGTAGTATCTCTAGCTTCTTTTGTTGATGTTGTTTCCCCAGTGGTTTCAATTGCTCTAATTCAAAACAAGGATGTCTCATTTATTGTGTGTGTTGCCTCGTCTGAGCCCTTACCTCTCTAATTCCTATTGTTGATGGTGTTGTTCCTCTGGTGGCTTCTATTGTTTTGGTTCAACACTCATTTTTTCCCTCTAATATGTGTGATGTCTCTTTTGAGGCTCCTCCTATTCATGTTTCTAATCTAACTTGTGATACTCCCTAGATAGTTGTGCAAAGGAAATACAAATGTACTCATAAAAAAGTCTCTAATGAGTTTCCTTTGAAGGATAAATTGTTGGTTTCAATCTTTGGGACTTAAACTATTTTTCTATGTTTGGATTCCTTTTTTAATTGGTCCTCGTGGCTCTATTCTTACTATTGGTATGTTTTTTGTTGTTTTTCTCCATGACTTGTTCTTGTTTTGACCAGTCTACTTTTTGGGGTTGTTCTACCCAATTATTAGATCTATATGGTAATTTCCTTTGCTATAAAAGGGATCAGGGCCCTTTCAAAAGACCCCTACTTACTTTATCAAAAACATTAACAAATGAGTTGTGATATTTTCTGTGTATATTCAAGTTGTTATTTTTAATAATAATTTCCATTATTTTTAGTTTAACTTTTTATTCGATTCTTATTTTTCTATTATATTTTATTAAAAACATTTTATCTCACATAACTTTCAATACATAAAAAAAACAGTTCCTTAGAACTAGATCATTATCTCTAGTGTCTAGTGTACAAATATTTTTTAATCATTTTTATTTATTATTAATTTTTGAATTAGTATGAACAAAAATTTTAGACCTATATTTTTTGTAAAAAAATTTCTCTTAGGATATAATCAAAATTACTTTTTCATTTTTCATTAAACAAGGACATATATGTAGAATGCAAATAATTTTTAACTGATAGGTTATTTGTGTGAACTTTGGTTGAAATTTTCATTAGCCTTCCGAGTTTTTAAGGTTTTCGGCGTCAAGCTATTGGTTGAGAAAAAGGTGGTGAAGGTTTTTTATCTTTTAATTAAAAGAATTTGGTGTACCGATAGAGAATGCCAACAAAATTAAATAGTGGATGGCATCAACATTAATTATTTTATGGTTTTCGTGTAGTGGCGATGGTTGTAAGTAACACTTGCCTTTTAAATCCTTAGAGAACATAGCGAATGCCTTGACAATTTTCGATAAGGAATTGTTGGGTGTTGTTATATGGCTTTAACTTGTATCAGAGCTATGAGTGAGGAGGGCAAGATTTTGTGAAGGTGCAAGTGTGATTATCCATTGTTGAATTTTTGTGAAGGTGGTTGGAGGTTATTTTATGTTTTTTGCATGGGCCGATGGTTGCAAAAGCAATACAAAAGTGTCGGGTTTGATAATTCTTTGCCCATATTTTGTAGGCAGTGGAGAAAGAAGGGATTAGAGAGAAAGGAAGCAAGTGGGAAGAGGTGTGGGAAGAGGTGCATATTGAAAAAGCCCTTTCTAGAGTATTTTGAAAATAGTTTATGTTATTTTCCAAAGGGTATTGTTGATTGTTATTTTGTAGCTTAGGCTATATTATTTCATTGATGGTTTTCATGTAGTCGCGATTGGTGGAAGGAACTATTATTTATTTATTTGTTGGTTCGTTACTATGAATTCATGTGTTTTTTGTGGGTTTTTTGACCTGGGTCATTGTTGAAACCAATATTATTTATAGTTTACGTTATTTTCCAAAGGGCATTGTTGATTTTTTTCTGTAGCTTAGGCTATATTGGTTCATTGATGGTTTTTCGTGTAGTCACGATGGGTGGAAGGCAATATTGTTTATTTTTGCATTGGTTTGTTATTGTGAATTTGTGTGTTTTTCATGGGCTTTTTCACCTGGGTCACTATTCAAACCAATATTGTTTATGGTTTTTGTGTAGTCATGATGGGTGGAAGCCAATATTATTTATTTGTGCATTAGTTTGTTACTGTACGAATTCGTGTGTTTTTTGTGGGGTTTTTCATCTGGGTCACTGTTGAAACCAATATTATTGCATTTATAGTTTATGTTTTATGGTGAAGGTTTTGAATCGGTTTGTTACGATGAGATTTTTGTGTTTTGTGGGTTTTTCCATCCGGGTCACTATTGAAACCAATATTCTTTTATTTATGGCTTTTTTTTCTGGCAATGTTTGTAACACAATAAATACTTAATGTTATAAAATTTATGTTGTTTTCTATAAGTCATTATTAATTGGTTTGCATTTTGTGGTGAAGGTTTTGAATCAGTTTGTTATTGTGAACTTTTTGTGTTTTGTGAGTTTTCCCATCTGGGTCACTATTGAAACCAATATTGTTTCATTTATGGCTTCCACTTTCTGGTGATGGTTGTAACATAATAAAATAGTTTATGCTATATAGTTTATGTTGTTTTCCATAAGGCATTGTTGATTGTTGTTCTCTAGCTTAGACTATATTGTTTCATTTATGATTTTTGTTTTGTGGTGATGGTTGCAACAAAATGAAATAGTTATTGTTATATAGTTTATGTTGTTTTCCATAAGGTAGTGTTGATTGTTGTTCTCTAGCTTAGGCTATATTGTTTCCTTTTTTATAAGGTTCTACTAAAAAAAGACTATATAGTTTGTTGAAACTAATAATATTTGATTGATGGTTCAATTTTTGTAGTGATGCTTTTGCATGGGTTTGTTGTGATTCTTTGTATTTTGTGGGTTTTCCCATCTAGGTGATTTTTGATGCCAATATTGTTTCATTTATGGACTCCATTTTGTGGTGATGATTGGAGTACAATAAAATAGTTAATGTTATACAGTTCATCTTGTTTTGCATAAGGCATTGTTGATTGGTCTTCTCTAGCTTAGGTTATATTGTTTCATTTATGGCTTTCATTTTGTGTCAATGGTTGCAATGTAGTAAAATAGTTAATGTTATAGAGTTTATTTTATTTTCCATAAGGCATTGTTGAGTGTTGTTCTCTAGCTTTGGCTATATTATTTCATATTTGATTCACAATACAATAGTAAGTGTTATAGAGTTTATGTTGTTATCCATAAGGTATTGTTGACTATTGGTGTATAGCTTTGGTTATATTATTTCCTTTCCGATAAGGTCCAATTGAAAAAAAAAATTACTAGGTTTTTTTTGAAACCATTATTGTTTCATTTGAGGTGTGAGTGTGTATGTCTGTATATTCATTTTCTACATGTATCTTTGAGGTCATGTGTTTATCTATTTATAAATATGTCCAGTTTTTAATATCAATATAGTATTTGCTTCTTGTGTAGTTTTATTGTTGCATATTCTTATATATCCATAATTTTTTTTTGCTATTTTAAATGTTTATATGTATGTGTGGGTGTATATGTGTGTATATGGTTGTTTCCAATAAAGTGTTGTTCAAGAAATAATTTTCTAGGTTGTTGTTGAAACCATTATTGTTTTGTTTAAGGCTTTTGTTTTGTGGTGATGGTTGCAACTCTATATAGTTTATATTGTTTCATTTATGGCCTTTGTTTTGTGTTAATGCATGCAACATAGTAAAATAGTTAATGTTATAGAGTTTGTGTTGTTTTCCATAGGGAAATTTTTAGTGTCGTTCTTTGGGTTTGGCTATATTGTTTCATATTCAATTCACAATACAATAGTAAATGTTATAGAGTTCATGTTGTTATCCCCAAGGCATTTTCAACTATTGTTTTGTGGCTTTGGCTACATTGTTGCATTTTCGATAAGGCATTGTTGAAACCAATATTGTTTCATTTGTGCTTTCCATGTGGTGTTGATGGTTGGAAGGAAATTTAACGGCTATAAATATTGATACATGTGTTAATAGGGAAACAATAGATATGTCAAGTAATTGTGCATTGTCTTGATATATAACCAATTAAATGCATGTGTTTGATCTTGTTAATTCTTTTGTTTTGTGGTTATGCCCATCTAATCCACTATTTTAAAAAAGTCTGTTGTGTTGTGGGCTTACTAACTAAAGCATCTCTTTGAACTTCAATATATAATAGCATGGTTATGCACCAATAAACCAACGATAAATTTATAATAAATTCATCATAATCAATAACTAGCCAATAATAAATGTGATCCCATGCCATGTCTATCTCCAACACAGTAACAATTTTAAAATGTTCAGCAATACCTTCACTATTTATTGGTATATGAAGAATGATATTCTTTCCATGGTTATCAAGAAAAAATATTTCTTAGTTTTGAAGACAACATGGTGTAATGTTCTTCTTTATTTATGTTTGATAAAGATGTACAAGTTGGACATAATCCCACAAGCCATAATTTCATCATTTTATAAGGGGAAACACTCATACATGGGATGTGAGAATATAAAATATAGAGAATCCAAACCTTGTTGAGTGTGAATTTTTTTTTTACATATCTAAATAATGTTTCATGATTCATATGATACTTAATTAGAATAACAAGGTGCTAACAGTCAAAGATGTAATCATGGAATTTGAGAATAAGGACCATAAGGTTCAATCAAAAAGATATTATTAGTTTTACTTATAATAATATTTTCATGATTCAATTATTCCATATTAGAATGAATCAAAGGTATATACCTATTTCTCTTATTGATTGATATGTTCCATTCTGGTCATCTAGGCCTAGCATTTAAAACTTGTCAAATTTATAGAACAGTTTATACTATTTTGTGGTAGGAATGCATACATTGTCCACCAGTGTATTCAATGGTGATATCAAAGTTTTTTTACTACACTTAATAAATAGGTTATCGTGCATTTGAATTTTGTTTGCATCTAATTTTACAAATATAGATATTTTCACATAGGTAAAATTAATTGGCACACAAAAAAAGAAGGAAAAATAATATAAATTGTATAGCATTAACTATTTTATTGCATTGTAACCATCACCACAAAATGAAGGCCATAAATGAAAAAATATTAAAATAATTTATGCTATTTTGTGGCTGGCATGCATAAATTGTCTACTAGCATATTCAATGATGATATCAATGTTTTTTATTACACTTAATATACAGATTGTTGTACATATGAATGTTGGTTGCATCTAATTTTATAAATATACATATTTGCACATAGGGAAAACTACATGGCACACAACAAAAGAAGGCAAAACAACATAAATTGTATAACATTAACTATTTTATTGTGTTGCAACCATCACCATAAAATGAAGGCCATAAATCAAACAATATTGGTTACAATAGCAGCCCAGATGGGAAAAACCACAAAACATAAAAAAATCATAGTAACAAATCCATGTAAAACCATCGCCACCAAACACAAACCAAACAACAAGATACATTGGCCACCAATGTCACCAATGGTGAAACTGATGTTTCTTATTGCACCTAATATAGTTTAGAATGTTGATAGAGAAGGCCATCAAAATTAAAATGGTGATTGGGATGAACATTAATTGTTGTATGGTTTTTGTGCAGTGGCGATGGTTGCGAATTATGAAAATAGTTTTTGTTCTTGTTGCTAAGGCATTGGTGGTTGTTGGCCTATAGCTTTGGTGATACTACTCCTCGATGCATGTATAGATACAAATATATTACAAACACATGTATATTTACACACGTTTGAATGAACATGTTGTATGCACTCAAAAATTTCAAATGCATACATATATGTCTATGTATATGTATATGTAGATGTATACATGCAAAAAAGCATGTCCACAAGTATATATAAGAACAACTGCAAATACTGATACATGTGTTGAATTGTGTGATTGAACTTGTACCTTTACAAAATTTGGTCATTTTGGTTCACAACTCTAATAGTAGGAAAATCCATAGAACAACACCCAACAAATCCTTATTGGAAACTGTGTAGAATTTCGCTATGTTGCCTGGGGTTTAAAATGACAAGTGTTATTACAACTATTGCCACTACATGGAAACCATACAACAATTAATGTTCATGCCACAATGGCAAGCTCTTGTACACCCATCGCCACTACATGAATTCCATACAACAATGAATGTTGATGCCAAAATAGAGAGCTACTGTAAAAGTGCAAGTTCGATTACCCGTTGTCAAGCTTCTATAAGGTGGTTGGAGGTTATTTTGTTTTTTTTTCATGGGGTGATGGTTGCAAAAGAAAAACATGAAATCCATAAATCAAACAATATTCATATTAACAAACAATATATTATTTTCTCAACAACACCTTATCAAAAATTGAAATAATGTAGCCTTCTTAATAGTACCTTATCAAAAATGAAACAATATAGCCTAACCTAGAGCTCAACAATCAACAATGCCTTATGGAAATCAACATAAACTATATAACATTAACTATTTTATGGTATTGCAACCATGGCAACAAAATGAAAGCCATGAATCAGACAATATTGGTTTCAATAGCGGCCCAAATGGAAAAACCGGACAAAAAACACAAGAATTCACAGTAACTCGCCACAAAATGCGAACCATAAATGAAACAATATTGGTCTCAATAGTGACCTAGATGGAAAAAAATGCACAAAAGAGAATAATTCAGAGTGACTAACCTATGCATATGGACAAATTATCCTCCCCACTAATAAATTATCGATAGTGAAACAAAACATCCAAAGCTAAAGAACAATAAAAAACAATGCCTTATGCAAAATAATCAAGGTTGTATAACATTAACTCTTTTATCATGTTCCAACCATCACCACAAAACAATAGATACATACATATCTACATGTAGGGAATGATAGGCTGTATTTTAAATGCCATCACCACAAAACAATAGATGCATACATATCTGCATGTAGAGAATAATAGGTTGTATTTTAAATGTTATATAGAACATTGATGCCACCATTGATTGCAATTATGAATAATGCCTTTTTTTTGTGTGTTTCACTTTATTTCTCCTATGGGCAGATATGTATGTATGTCACACTAGATGCAAACAATATTGATACAAACTAAGATATCCTTGGAATGATAATCTGTATTTTAAGGGTTATATGGAACATTGATGCCACCATTGATTATAGTGATGGACAATGTATTTACCCTATGTGCAGATATGCATGTATGTCATAGTAGATGTAGACAACATTGATACATACTAATCCCTATGTTTATTTTGTTGGGACATTCTTGGAATGATAAGCTGTATTTTAACTTTTATATGGAACATTGATCCCACCATTGATTGCAATGATGAAAAATGTATGTTGTTGGTTGGGTTTTTTGCAAGAACATAGAATATTTTTGAAATGATTTACAAAGAGTTTTCCAGATGTGACTTTTTAATATTATTTGTTTTTTTCTCATATTGTTAGTCTCCATAGAAAATTAAAAGATAAAAAATTTGAAATAAAAAATTGGAAATAGAACTTGCCAGCCTTTATTTCTTTAATTGAACTTTCGGCCCTTGTGTTGTTCTCGCATAGAGCTCATAGCTAGTCTTCAGCATTGCAGCTCTTGTCCTTTTAAAGAGCAGCCCCAACAATGTTGGTGGACTCTAGCTCTCCCCAGGCTATTGAACAACCCTCGGGCACCAATCCTGTATGTTTGTTCCTTATTTCCTTTTTTTTGTTGAGACTTGTATTGGCTCTTTTCCATGTGCATCCAGTGAGCTGCAATAATGCTTTGCTTGAATTGGAGGTGCTTGTAATGTATAGTCTGACTTATTTATATTTGAGTTATTTACGTGTCCTTCACCTTTTTGTTTCCTAGCCATTTGGGAGTATCCTATGTGTAGCTATTTATGTGTCTTTCATTTTGTTAGAGTTACATGTAACTTCATTTTTATTATAGTATTTCCTATGTGACGTTCAATCATGATTGTGGTCTATTTACTATACAATACTTTTGTGATTTAGCTTGAGGGTAAGTGCACCAATCTGTGACACAATTTAGGTGCCAAATTGAAAAAATGATCAAAAATACCCCAAAATAAGCCCTTTGGTGCATGCCAAATTTGGTGTGCGCCAAATGTATTTCTAGACATAAAATGAAAAATTCAGGTTTGGAACCGTCATTTTATCTTCAACCCATGGCTTGAGAAGGAAGATTTCAGGTCTACAACTCGTGCTCACCAAATCTCCTCCATTATTTGCATCCTTAGCTTGCCATTTTCCATGAGAATTCCACCAACACATCGGAGAAGTCGAAGATTGCAAAGAGGTGTGTATTTTTATTCTATTTATTTCGAATTTGATTTGGAATGCAACTTTAAATAGATTTTTATAATAAAACTTTGTTCTAATTCTTAGGGAATGAATCTCCACCTCGAAACATTGAGAATTCACAATCACCCCCTCATCAAGAGCCTCCTATACAAGAACAACCCGAAACTCCTCCATCAATTCATAGGCATCCTCAAGGAACACAAAAAAATATTCAAAATCAAATTGAAAACAATAAAAGAGACATTCAACAATTAATTGCAAGATTAACCGAGCATGTCGAAACCCACCTTTATAGGAGAGGGATTGTTGAATCATTGAAGTCAATTTTAACTCCTTTAGGAGAAATGAGTGAGCAAATGAATTCTTGGTCAACTAAGAGAGATGAGATGAGGCAATTTTATGCTAATGGTTTGTCATATTCAGATGTCAAAAAACTAAAAATTAGCAAAGCCGAGTTGTGTGACCTATTTAAAGACCCAAAATCCATTGAACCTTTATCCCATGCATGCAAGAGGTTCCCCATCCATTGGTGTCAACATGATTTGACCAACCTCCATGCAATAACCATGAGGTGTCACAATAATTTTTGAGGAAACACTATTGCGAGTTTGTCCTCAATAAAATGCCAAACTATTTTGACATCTTAGACTTTCAGGGTAGAGGTGGGGGCTCCACACACGATAGACCTATTGCACAATGTAATCCATAGTTGGCACCGAGAGCCTTGGGCAAACCCATGGTGGAGCATGTCGTTGTTCCTTCCATTTTTAAGGACAATGTAGAGGTGGACATGATGAAGTCGATTGGCTCACTCACCCAGACCATTTTACAATGTGCGAGTCCTCTAGTAGAGCCTGGTGTGGAGGAGACGTGTAGGTGCTGAGCTCCACCCCACCATTGTGGTGCTTGTGGTGTTGTTTGCACGTACGATTATCAGGGTGCTCGTGATGCAGCTACACAGCCTATGTCAGTTGTAGAGGCGATGGCTTTAACAGATGATATTCTGAATGATACATTCGGCATTGACACTCAGGTAAAATTTAGCAAGTTATTTTAATGTTTTTTATTAAAATATATTTTGAAATTTAAGAATAACTAAATTAGTAGAATTTTGATATAATGAAATTTTTGGGTTGCACTGTTCATGAGGGATGCTCTATTCCTACAGACCCTTATACATTCTCAATGATGAGTCCATAGGTATGCAACTAGTATTAAAGATATTATTATTGCATTTGAACAATTGAATGTTATATTTGAATGTTTATCTCATAACATACTTCTGATTTCAAATAGTTTCCTGGTGCACCTTCTTCCTCTAGACCTCGTGATTCATATCCTCAAACAACGTACACTCAAGTAGCCTTTATTCATTAATAGGGTTATAAATCTATGTTAGTTGTTTTTCATAATTTTGCGTATATACTAATCTAAAAAATTGATGAGAAACACAAACATTGCATTCAAGTATTCCTTGATCATGTCACATTATGTTCTCCTATATCAACATGATACCTGAGATATTGTTTCATTTGCAGCTTTTGACAAGAGATAGCCCTAGTGATGTTGGTGGCATGATGGACCATGGAGTTGTTGCAACAATAGCTAGTTCTGATCCATTGAGAGAGGTATGGAATAGATTAGTCGATTTGACAATATATTTTATCTTTTATGGACTATTATAGAAAATTTTCACGATAATTTTATGTAGTTTAATTTCTATCTTCATGGTTGCTACAGGTGCTTGTCACTCCAGATCGTGGACATGGTGATGCTTTAAATGTGCATGATGACTATATGTATGCGGTAAGTGATTATATTTTGTTATATTCCATTCCATAATTCAATTTCTATGTTTTAACATCTTTACTTTTAATTGTATCAGTTGAAGGTCCAGAGTGAAGAGAGGAGGAGTAGTGGGCATGTTCGAAAGACAAGACAAGCAACAGTCACTCCATCCAGCTGAATTTTGAAGGCAGCACAGGATCTATTTCCTTCCCCTAGAGGGAAATGACTATGTATTAGTGTTGTTTGTTGTATGCCTATGTGGCATTTTGGAACATATGTTTTGTACTATTGATATATATACATTATATTTTGTCCAAATGGATCCTTTGTACTAAGCCTATATGGTTTTTTTGGATATATTTATATACTTTTATCAATATATATCATTGTATAGCCTTTTGAACTTTTGATTAAATAAACTCTTATTTTTCTACTACCATTCTTGAATGATGTTATCATGCATATCGTGTAAGTTGTATGCTTGAATGTTGTAGGCATGGATTTTGTTTACATCTAATGCTTAATTAATTATTGTGGAATGCTCAATAAGCCCCATCTAAAGCGTATTGTATAAGTAAGCTCCATTAGTGATGGTTTGTATCCTTTGGAATGCTTCAATTACTTGTGCCTCACCAATGTAGAGGCAAGGAGGCTCAAACCCAATCAGTCTGACAACCTTCCTTCAAGGGGATCCTAAAAAGATTAATACAACCTATTTTGAGCAATCTACACAACCTCAAAGCCCCATCAAACCAAACTCTTCATTCAACACCTTACCCAACAATCCACCCTTGTAGCACTTTGATGCAGAGCCAAGGTGGAGAAGACTCACAACAATGGAAATGTCAATTCTCAATCAAGAACTCTTCTTCATAATGATTTAGCCTAATAGGCATCAACCCACCCTCAAGGGTCTCAACTCCTAAACCTTGCAAATGAACAACAAGACTCTACCAAGGCCCTACAAAGACCATCAACATTCATACAATGAAAATTGAATTAATTGACAAAAATCCCTAAGTTAGATTCATCAAGGTTTCCAAAACTCACATTTGTGACTGGTTATTCTTGTAGTTCTCAAAACTCAGTTTTAGCCAGATTTCTCCCAACCTTTCCAAAACACTAGATAATTACAAGATGGATTGAGATACCCTTTTCAGGGCTACACAACATACCAAAGAATCAGTGGTCTCTCTTTTGGACCGACATAGACTTTCAACACACCTACTTCAATTTTGGCTTCACAATTAGTCCCTTTTTTTCCAAAGGGACCACCCTTCCAACTTTAGGTATTTATCCAAATGCCTTGGACAATCTTAGCTCATGGTGCCAAACCTCAAATTTTGTCATTAGTTTGTGTCTACAGAGCCTCTAACTCACAAAACCCAAGAAACCCTCCTAAACCTTCACAAAATCAAGGGTTTTAAAGAAACATACAACTCCAGACCTCTCTCAACACTTCCAAAGCCCCAAAAACCTCAAAATAATTTTGTACGGACTCATCAGACCCTCGCATAACCCTTATAGGCATTAATTCTTAAAAACCTCTCTTTGGTTCCTCACTTCCATCTTGGAAAACCCTTGTTCAGTCTTAGAACAGTCGTAAAAACACCACATAATTATGACTCCTTATTCCAATATGAGTTGAAACAATTATTATAATATTTTTTCAATCAATCCACCAAGATACAGTAGCAAACAATAGGTGGATTGATTGTTACATCACAAATTTCCCCTCAAACCCTTGATTCAGCAACACTGGGACAGTCACTTTTTGTGTTGGTTCTCTCTACAAACAAATAGTTAAGACACCAAATGAAAAATAAATGAATTAGAAAACATATAGACACATCCTATAAAATTATTAGACCATGAAGAACCTGTATGTTCCCGTACAACACTCAAAAAGATCAAGAAAATAATTTTTTTCTAGAAAATTGCTCAAAACTGTGGTGTTTATTGTGTAAAATTATTACAAAACTTCTTCCACTCTCTCATTCGAGCCTTGGTAAGGATTTTTAAATAATTTTCCAACAACCATATTCTCCCCAACACCCATAACCAACCTTGGGATTAGTTGGTCCCTTAACTACATTTGTTTGTGTTAAAGTTGCTTTGTTAGCATTTTACAACTTATATGATTTCTAATTGACTTATAAGACACAAAACACACTTTATTTGCATTATGTTTGATCTATCAAAGCTTATTAGACAAAATAAACCTAAATACACTAACATTTCCCTATTGATGTATTCAAATAAAAAAATTGATGATGTGGCGTAAGTGCTCCTGCACCAAACTCAAAATCCGATCCAAGCCTAATTTCTCCCAACCTTTCCAAAACACATGACCATTTAAAGTTGGATTAAGATACCCTTTTCAGGGTTACACAACATATTCCAAAACCAATATTAACTCTTTTGGACTAACATGAACTTTCAATACACCTCCCTGGCTCTAGGCTTCACAATTAGGCCTAATTTCCAAAGGAATCCCCTCACAAACTCACCTCCAAACCAAGGAAACTTGAAATAGTCTTAGGGATTCTCACCAAACTTAGGATTCTCCCATTTTAAGAGCCCCGAGAACTTTTTCTATTCCTCTACTCACAAACCATCCTAAACCTTCACAAAAAGAAGGGTTTTAAAGAAACTCATAACTCCAGACCTCCCCCAATCCTTCCAAAGGTGAAAAAACCCCACAATACCTTTGCCCTAACTTAAAGGACACTCACAATCCCATTCCTTTTAGTATTTCTCAGATTCAGTACTTGAGTTCCTTACTTTCATGGTGGAAACACCCCTGAACAGCATTAGAACTTCACACCCCACTGAGTTTATTCATTCTCTCAGCCTCCAAATTATTCATAAACCAAACTAATCATGGTACAGGCCAATCCATCAAGCAATAGGGTCAGAATAGTAGGTGGATTGGCTAATGTGTCATGGTGTTGCCCTCAAAACCCCTAACACAGAAAACAAAGTAGTAACCAAGTTTGTTGATCCCACACACACCAACAGTGGATTTAAACCTTCAGAAAAAATGCAAAGAGAGTAAAAACATATGCAATCAAGTATCCAAATCCTCAAGTCATGATAGACTTGTATGGGCTTGTGCAAGGCAAAGAAAATTCAGGAAAACAAAGAAAACCAGTGATCAACGTTTTCAAGTATATTTTGTTATTAGAAACTAAACAAAGTCAGCCCTCAACTCAGGGTATTACAGCAATATATCTTGATACCACTTTCCAACTACCCCTTGAGCCGATCAACCACCATAACCACCCTTTGTTAGACTTCTAAGATGGCAATTTACCAATTTTTCTCTTAATTACCATTCATTCACAACTTGATTTTGCAAATACCACCTAACTGACCGATTAAGCCTTTTAAATACAATTGCAAGGTATTTACATAGCATATAGAAATATAGAGAGCAAATACAATAAATATTTTAACTAATGAAGTGTAAAAAATGGACTTCTATAGTTTATATTCATGTCATTGATTACATTGCATTGCACATCTTTCAAAGTCAAAGCATTACTTCACTTTGCATAGCTAATAAGTAGATGTTGATAGATGCCAAAAATTTAATTACAATATAGTTTGAACAAAGTCAACCTAAGCAGTTATGCAATTTCTTCACATTGCATAACTAATAACTAGGAGTAGCTGCCAATTGCATTTTCTTATCATGGCATTCTGTGAGACCAAATTTCTTTGAGATATTTTTTCAAATAGTTCCTTGCCTTGTCTATGTTACCAAATTTTTCATACATGTCTACCAAAGAATCTTCTCAAACAGTTCACTACCTTGTTGCTATGGCTAAAAGCCTAAAACAAGTGATTTTGAACAAGCTATGGATGCTTCAAAATATATATCAAAAGAATAATAGTAAGCAATAGCATAGAGAATGTAGTTAACTGTTTGAAAAAATGCATCAAAAAAATTGCTTTGAAATGATAAATTTAGTTGTGCTTTCACTCTTCTTTAACATTGTATATCTGCTCCTTTTTATAACAAGAGATAAAAACTATCTTTTTTAAAATTGAAAGGCATTTCCATAGCATAGAGATATAGAGAGAAAATAAAATAAAGAGTTTAACTAATGAAATGTAGAAAATAGATTTTTGTAGTTTTTATTCATGCATTGCACATCTTTAAAAATCAAAGCATCACTTCACATTGCATAACGAATAACTAGATGCTAATAGATGACAAAATTTCAATTACAATATAGCTTTTAACAAAGTCAACCTAAGCAATTATGAAATTACTTCACATTGCATAACTAAGAACTAGGAGCAGTTGCCAATTGCTTTAGCTTGTCATGGCATTCCATGAGACCACATTTCTTTGAGGTATTTTTTCAAATAGTTCATTCCCTTGTCTATGCTACGACATTTTTCCTATATTTCTACCAAAGCATTTTATCAAATAGTTCATTGCCTTCTTGCTATGGCTAAAAGCCTAAAACAGATGCTTTCGAACAAGCTATGGATGCTTGGAAAAAATCTAGGAAAGAATAATAGTAAGCAATAGCATAGACAAGTCATTGAAATTTTTCAAAAAATTCCTCAAAGAAAAGTGGTCTCATGGTGATGGAATGCCATGACAATCCATAGACAAGGCAGCGAATTATTTGATAATATGCCTCAACTACTTGCATTTGACAACTTTTTCCTCAAGTGAAAATTTGCCACCATAGGAAAAAGCCTCTGAGATAGTAAGAACCAAGTAAGAATATTGTAGAGGGGTCCAACATGATCCCATAGGATCAAATAAGAAGTCTCTAAGCATCACGATGTCCGAGTAATAACATGTTGAAGTTTGCAGCCATTTTGCACTGTGGACCCTTAAGGGAACGATCCGGTTGGATGTAGCTCAGATCGATTCCACGTGTTTAGGTGAAAGAGAGGACCATGCCTAGTGTAAACATACCTATTCAGATGCGTTGGAATAGTTCATTTGGTCACATGAGCTGCAGAACGAAAGTTGCACCACTTTGCAACTTTCAACTACTTGCATTTGACAACTTTTTCCCCGAGTGAAAATTTTCCAGCACAAGAAAATTCCTTCGAGATAGCAAAAACCAAGAGAAATTATTGTATATGGGCCCAACGTGATCTTGTAGGATCAGATGATAAGTTTCTAAGCTTCACGGTGTCCGAGTGATAGCATGGTGAATTTCATAGCCATTTTGCACTTTGGACCCTTAAGGGATCGATCTAATTGAACGTAGCTCGGAGTGATTTCATGTGTTTAGGTCAAAAAGAGGATAATTCCTAGCGTAAACATACCTATTCGGATGTGTTGGAACAGTTTTTTTGGTCACACGAGCTGCAGAACGAAAGTTGCACCACTTTACAACTCTCAACTACTTGCATTTGACAACTTTTCCCTAGTGAAAATTTGCCAGCACAGGAAAATTCCTTCGAGATAGCAAAAACTGAGAAAGATTATTGTAGATGGGCCCAACTTGATCTTGTAGGATCAGACGAGAAGTTTCTAAGCATCATGGTGTCCGAGTAGTAGCATGCTGAATTTCACAGCCATTTTGCACTTTGGACCCTTAAAGGATCGATCCGGTTGAACGTAGCTCGAAGCGATTCTGTGTGTTTAGGTGCAAAAGAGGACCATGAATAGCATAAAAATACCTATTCGAATGTGTTGGAATAGTCCATTTGGTCACATGAGCTGCAGAACGAAAGTTGCACCACTTTGCAACTTTCAACTACTTGCATTTGACAACTTTTTCCCCGAGTGAAAATTCATCAGCACAGGAAAATGCCTTCGAGATAGCAAAAACCAAGAAAGGTTATTGTAGATGGGCCCAACATGATTTTTTAGGATTAGACGAGAATTTTCTAAGCGTCACGGTGTCTGAGTAATAGCATGCTGAATTTTGCAGCCATTTTGCACTTTGGACCCTTAAGGGATCGATCCGGTTGAACGTAGCTCAGAGCAATTCCATGTGTTTAGGTGTGAAAGAGGACCATTCCCAGTGTAAAAATACCTATTCAGATGTGTTGGAATATACCATTTGGTCACACGAGCTATAGAACGAAAGTTGCACCACTTTGCAACTTTCAACTACTTGCATTTGACAACTTTTTCCCTGAGTGAAAATTCGCCAGCACAGGAAAATGCCTTCGAGATAGCGAAAACGAAGAGAGGTTATTGTATATGGGCCCAAAATGATCTTGTAGGATTAGACGAGAAGTTTCTAAGCATCATGATCTGAGTAATAGCATGCTAAATTTTGCAACCATTTTGCACTTTGGACTCTTAATGGATCGATCTGGTTGAACGTAGCTCGGAGTGATTCCATGTGTTTAGGTGTGAAAGAGGAACATTCCTAGCGTAAACGTACCCACCTAGACACGTTGGAATAGTTTTTTTGGTCACACGAGCTGCAGAACGAAAGTTGCACCACTTTGCAACTTTCAACTACTTGCATTTGACAACTTTTTCCTCGAGTGAAAATTCACCACCATAGGAAAAAGCCTCTGAGATAGCAAAAACTGAGAAAGGTTATTGTAGAGGGGCCCAACATGAACTCATAGGTTTAGATAGAGATTTTGTAATCACCATGGTTTATGAGTAATACCCTATCAAATATTGTTGCCCTTTTGCACTTTGCACCCTTAAGCGATCGAGTCAGTTGAACCATAGTAGTTGTTTTGTTGAATATCATACCCTAAGGTATGTTAGAGATGACCTAGGTTGCATCAATTTATCTAAGGCATACGCTGCCCCTACCTTGTCACTTAATCAAAGGACAATAGATTTAAAGGAAGGTTATTCATTAAGACAAGCATCATGAATGTATGAACACAAGGAAACTGCGAAGGGTCACTGTACATGGCAATGTGCAAATGAAAAGGAAATATTAGAAATGAGTAGTGATCAGTTGTTAAGTATAGTGAGTGTATGATTATAAAGTTCTTGATAGTCAAATTCACTCACCACAGTCAATGTCCTATGACTGTCAAGTCTATGTTAGTCAATGTTTAAAGACTCCAAGAGCTATGGTTGTGTATGCAGCAATAGGTCCTTATGAATGTGGAGTCTTCAAAAAATACAGTAAGTCAATGACAAATATTACAATAGTGATGGAAGAACATCTTGAAAATCCTCCCATTTGTCAATACTTGTATCAATACATGCAAGGAAATAATCCTCCCATTTCCAACACAAATCATGAAATATATTGTACTTGAGAAAAGGACAAAAGGAGTTGTTGCCCAGTTTCTTTTTTCCATTCCACCTCCGCTAGCCCAACTATTTGCATTTCAAAATGGTTCAAAACATGTACATCACCTACTCCCTACGAAACACATGGGTAGTAGCCTCTCTGTGGCTGTGTAGTATCATAGGAATTTGGTCCACAAAAAACCTGCAAAAGCCTCTTAATCTTAGAAATAGACTCACATAAAAATCATTAAAAGAGCAATAACTAAATCATGTTAGTCATACAGCTGAAGAAAACTACTATCACCTTCATGCATGCTAGATAAGGAGGTCGATTGAAGGTCCTACAATGGTGATGTGCCCCTTCGCTACTTTATCATCTCTCGATGACCCTACATATAAATTTTAAATATATCACTGAGAGGCTTAACATAAAACATGTAGCATATAACAATCTGATAAATCTAGGAGATGGAAAAGAAAGAGAAGATTGACAACTAGAAAATGCACCAGCAACCTATGTTTCTCATACCACTAAAAATTTGCACTAGCAACTGATGTTGTTCTTTTCTTATATACTTTGACAAACTTTAGTATTATCTACAGTCACAATCAGAAAAGGATCAATGACAATCGTAAATGCATATGACATCAAACAGTAATCGTGAAAAAGCCTTATTGCAAGGTGTTGGTCCAAAAGAGTGATCAATAACATGGCTTTACAAATTCAATGTGCATACTTACAAATCAATCTAGGGAACCATATTGGTGTGCTCTAGTCTTTATTGTGTCAAGTGTTGCCTCGTGGTCAGACTCACACACTTTCCATGAGTTCTTGTTCATAGGTTTACCCTTATATTTGATCAAATGAATGTTGGTGGCGATGACAAGGTTTGAATACTAAAGAATTTTCTGATGCGTGTCGAAGTCCTCAAACAACCAAACTCCAACATTCTTAACTGGATACCTTCGAAGCCATGTTCCAGTTACAACCATTGAGCCTGTAGGATATTTTATGTTTTCTCCATCTATAACTGGGGACTCCAATTTCTTTTTGCCCTCAATACAACGGCATAGGTAATAATTTGTACCCTCTTCATTGTCTTCATCTGCAATTACCGCATAAATGTGCCCTGCATTGATATGTTCATCTTGTTAGATTTATTTACTAAGCAACATAATAAAACTTGTAAGATATATTACCTGGTTCTAGTAGGTCTGATACATGATCAAAGTCAATGGATGATTGCATCTCCATGATTTGTAGAGTTGTCAGGAGCTGATAAGTGTCAAGTGGGGTTAGACTTCTTACAGACCATTCATCAACCCACTTTGTTGACTCGCAATCATTCCATGATTGAAGTGTACATGCATAACAAAAGCATGCCATCTTCCTTGTATGGATAGTCCATGTACCTGCATTGGAGCTTCTAAAAGAGTGTAGCTGACTCAATCCTGTTAGTGTACAACAAACCTCATATTTTTCAATTTTAGTATCATCTACTAAATGAAAAAATCTACGAACTAAAGAATTTTCTTCACTACCTAGACCCATTGAACCATTGCACCACTGGACAATTGATCTTGCATCTGTCAACTTTACACTGTTTGTGTACTTTAACTCTTCTCGTGGTAGGGCTCTTTTGATACATGCACCTGCTCCATTATGCTCCCCCTTTCCATGCCTGGCCTCTGAGAAGTTCCACATATGTTGAACATCACTAATCCTATGCATCCTACTCAACCAGTAAAACATTCTAACGTTCTTGAATTGTGATATGCAATTATTTGACCATATGATATGTTGACTAAATGGTATGCCCCTGGTAGCCAGATCAGAATAGAACATATGAAAGCAGCCTTGAACAAACTCTACAGAATGTGTGCGATCATCACTGATGTAAAAGTGATACTCCTTCAATACTTTCCTATTTTCCTTTGTACTATCATTTGCATGAATGAATGTTATATATACAAATATAGAAACCTGCACAGAGTTGTAGTACTATGATTGCACCTCGTTCTATGGTTGTAGTGTGTAGTTCTCAGCGAAGTTGACAACTGAAGTGATATGATGAAGTGGAAATGTGTCCTTGCATAACTTGAACTGTGAGTCCAACCATTGTGCTTTGTGTGTATGCATTGCATAATCATAAACCACCCGATCACAAAAGATGCCCATAAACTGATACAATGGAATCTTATCACTAACCAATTCACACTTCTTTGCTTCTTTCCCATCTTTTAGACTGTATGCCACTATTGTATATTTGCCAAATTCCACAATATTGTCTCCAATAGTGTGTGTACTAGCCATGTGTTGGAAAATTGGAAAATGTTGCATGCCACCACAATGATCACATGTGCCATCCAAACATAATTTTTTGTAAAAAAATTGACCATCCTCTCTTTCACATAAAATGGAAGGCAAAAATTTCCTTGACGATTTAGGTGGAGGCATTATGTTACATTCCTACAAAACATTGTCAGTATGCATATCTACACATATATGTTGATAAACATCATAATGGTTAGAAAACTCAATATGAAACCTACAACAACAAGTAGTTCGTGTGTGATTTATTTTGACATAAAAAGGCTTTAGCATTTCAAAGTACCTTTGACATATTTTAATTTCAGGAAACTTTTGCGCAAAATCAGCAAAAAACTGGGTTTGAGTGGTATCCAAATAATGCACTGGATGTGGCTCATGGTTTATACTACCAATTCTCCTTCTTAAAACATCTCTTTTATTAGGAGAGTTCCTTATGTTATCCTTCCAATAATTCACAATTAAAGATCTCAAGCCTTGAGCAATTCTTGTGTCTTTTCGTGGCACTCTACTCAAAAATGTCCATAACTCATTGCTATTTGGATCCTCCACTCTTTCATGCCTTCCTTTGGTTCTCATTAGAGATGATCTACTTATTTTCAAAGACTTACTTTCCTTTGTAAGGTTCACCTTGTTCCTTGTTTGACTGCTTAACAGTGTTGTTGTCATCACACGTTGTGTGGCATAACTATCCTCCATGCGTGAGGTGGAACCCACGCTCTCGTATGCACTCATCAAGTTCCTTACAATGGAATTTTCACTTGATTCATTCAAAAATCTTAGCCCGAGAGCCTTCATGGTAGGCCTAAATTTGATTTGCCTCATCATTTCAACAAATAGTTGGCATCTTCCACCCTCACTTAGCTTCGCAAAAAACAAACTCCATATCCTTTATGCATATCTTTGACATGTACATTTTGGAATCTTATTAGGCATCCATTTCAAAAAATTGAAATCAATATCAATCAAGAATGTAGGTTTTCTATGCAAAACTCTAGGAGGAGTTCTCAAATGTAAATTTGTGTCAATATTGGGAAGGTCAACAACATCGGGGATAGATCGTGTACCTTCAATTGGAGGTGCAATTGATGACATACCTTGAGATTGACATGTAAACGATGTTGTACCTCCAACTTGACATGTCATTTGTGGAGTTCCTTCAAATAGAGATGTGTTTGCTGATGTACTTTCAAAATGCAATGTTTTTGATGGTGTGTCTTCAATTGGAGATGTGATTTCTGATGTACCTAGAAAACCACATGTTGTTGTCAATGTGTCTTCAACTGGAGATGTGCATTGAGCTTCACCTATGGTTGATGATATGCCCCCAACTTCTGTATTCATTCATGTCCTTCCATGAACTTTCCTCATTCGTGCCCTTTGTTTTTCCAATTTGGCATCTCTCTTAGATTGCACATAAGTTTGTGGTTGTATGGGCTACAATTCCTTTGCTTCATAAGCTACATTTTTTTATTCTCTTCTCCTTGCATTTTTAACTGCACGCTCTTCTGGTGTTAGAGGATTCAGTTGTTTCCTTGGCATGACCTTGAATGCTACATTTCCACAAACAAACATAGAACAAAATTAAGTAATGCATTTCACAAAAAAATTGATGTAGAGAGGGGTGGAAACCATTCAATACAACAAATCAATGAGAATCACAAACCTAGGGTATAAATTGTTGCCACCTAAATGAAAACTAGAGACTCTTGTGTTTATTTTTCTCAAAACCAAATTTTTGATTGTCAACAAAGTCATGAAGAATATGGATTCAAAGAAGGGTTTGTGATGCTATATCTTATCATTATTCACTATTTCTTTGGCAATGAGGTTTTCCAAATTAGTTGGAAAAAGAATGAAATACAGTGAATTCCACTAGCCATGTTGGAAATGGACTACTATAAGCAATGCAAATAGAATTCATAAGTAAATTGATGTTAAGTAAATGTCATGCTTTTTAATTTTTTTGTTCTTCAAACTCATAAAAATTGAATTTTTTTATGCAAATCCCATCTAGTTCAATGTTGAATTCTAAGTCCAATTGTTATGATTAATAAAATCATTAAGAAAATTTAGTTTATATTGTCAAAAACAAACAAATATACTAAAGACAAACATTTCAATTTACCAAAATGAATATATTACCTCAGATAATGTAAAATGATGTAGAAACTTCAAAATATCTTCTTCTACATTGTCTACCATGCAGATTGGTGGTAAAAAGGTGATGGATCAAGCATAGATTGGTACAATATGAAGTCAACTGCAGAAAAAAAGGCATTTCTGACTCGATAAAGCATTGAACCAGAAAAACACAGGAGAATGTGGGCCTGAATCATGGGGTCAACCCTTATTTTTACTGTTTCAAGGTAAAACCCATTTGGCGAGCCCAAATATGTTCCTCTGAAAAGGAGAGACTTCAGAGAGAGGGAGTCAAAGTGGGAGAGAGGGGGTGGGAAGGAGAGACCTAAGAAAGTAGGGTGGGAGGTAAGTGAGGCCTGACAGAGAGGGATTGTGACATAAGTGAGGCTTAATCCCTCAACCCTTAAACCCTAATCCATAGAGATAGAGAGAGGGAGGGAGAGGGAGTGGGAGGGAGACACCCGAGAGAGAAGGAGAGGGAGACAAAGTGGGAGAGAGGGGGTGGGAAAGAGATACCTAAGAGAGTAGGAGAGAGAGGGAGTGAGAGATAGAGGGATGGGAGAGATACAAGGAGTGAGAGAGAGAGAGACTTGAGAGATAGAGAGGGGGTGGGAGGGAGAGGGAGTACTCGGGGGAGAGGGAGTACTCAAGATAGAGGGATTCGAGAGAGATGGAGGGGGTGGGGGGAGATACATGAGATAGAGGGAGAGAGAGAGTGGGAGGGAGATGGGAGAGAGATAGATGGATTGAGTGAGTGAGTGAGAGAGAGACCTGAGAGAGGGAGAGGGGGTGGTATGGAGAGACTTGAAAGAGAGAGAGAGAGACAGAGGGAGGGAGTGGGAGAGAGACAGAGGGAGGGAGGGTTAAGGGTAGAGGGTAGAGGGTTTAAGGGTTGAAGGTTTAGGGTTTAGGGTAGAGGGGAGAGAGATAGAGGGAGTGAGTGAGTGTGTGAGAAAGAGAGACCTAAGATAGAGAGAGGGAGTGAGTGAGTGAGTGAGTGAGAGACCTAAGATTCCCTCTCTAGTTCTCTCTACCTAGTTTTCCCTCTATACCTATTTCTCTCTCCTTACCTCTCTACTCTTTATCTCACCACTCTCTCCATATCACTCTCTCTCCTTCCCTCTCTCCCTCCTATCCATCCCTCTCTCCTTCCCTCTCTACCTACCTACCACTCTCTCCCTCACCCATCTTTCTCTTTTACTCTCTCCTTCCCTCTCTACTCTATATCTCTCCCCCCTTCCCTATCTAATCTATTTCTCTCTCTCCCCCTTCCTCTGTCCCCTCATTTTCTCTCCTCTCACTCTCTCTCCCTCTCACACACACTCACCTCAATCTCCTCCTTTCCTCTCCCACCATCCCTCCACTCTCCACTTCTCTCTATCTATCATCTCTCTCTACATCTCCTTCCCTCTATATTTATCTTTATCTCCCCTCCCCCTCTCTTTACCCACTTCTCCCTCCATCACTATATCTCAACCGTGTCTCCTCTCTCTCTCTCTCTCACACACACACACACACCTCTATCTCCTCCCTACTTGTCCCTCCCTCCCCTCTCTAATTATCTCTATCTCTCCTCTCTCTACATCTCCTACCCTCTCTACCTATATTTATCTCCCCTATCCCTTTTTTTACCTACCTCTCCCTTCATCACTATGTATCTCACCTATGTTCCCCTACCTACCTAGGGTTGAGGTATTAAGGGTTAGGGGTTGATAATTGAGGGTTGAGGGTTTAATTTATAGGGTAGAGGGTAGATGATAGAGGGTTTAAGGGTTGAGGGTTGAGGGTTGAGGGTTGAGGGTTGAGGGTAGAGGGTTTAAGGGTCAAGGGATTGAGGGTTGAGGGTTGAGGGTTGAGGGTAGAGGGTAGAGGGTAGAGCATAGAGGGTAGAGGGTTTAAGGGTCAAGGGATTAAGGGTTGAGGGTTGAGGGATTAGGGTATAGAGTTTACTTGGGTTTAAGGGTTTAAGGCTTGAGGGTATAGGGTTGATGGTAGAGGGTATTGGGTTTAAAGTAGAGGGTATCGGGGTGAGGGTTGAGAGAGACTTGAGAGAGGGAGAGAGGGTAGCAGGGAGATAATTGAGAGAGAGAGGGAGGGAGAGGGAGTGGGAGAGAGATAAAGAGTAGAGGGTAGAGGGTTTTAAGTGTTTAGGGTTTAGGGTTAAGGGTAGAGAGAGAGAGAGGTAGAGATGGAAAGAAGGTAGAGATATTGAGAGAGAGGAGGCAAGGAGGGAGAGATAAATAGGTATAGATGGACAAATAGGTAGAGCCTTAAACCCTAATACCTCAACCCCCATACCCTCTTAATCCCTCAACCCTTAACCCTTCAACCCTAATCCCTTGACCCCTGTACCCTCTTAATCCCTCAGGTTTTCAGGTTGCCATAAGGAGTATTCAGATTTTCAGGTCCTAGTGCAGTTGTAGGCACATTCAGCAACATATGACGGTGAGCATGCCTATGAATGTTTTGTTGAATATCCCTCAGGTTTTTAGGTTGCCATAAGGAGTATTCAGATTTTCATATGATAGTAAGAATAATGAAATGCAGAATGATGAGATGAATATGAATTAGATTGAATACAATGATTTCCTAATTGTTTTCAATGACAGTACATATTGTAGGGTAGGTGGAATGGATAGTTTCCAAAGAAATCTGATGAGCTCTATTCAGAACAAAGTTTATGACAGAGGAAAGTGTAGTTTTTTCTTTTTGAGGTGGCCTAGGGCTATCCCTAATAGTTTAATTTTTTAAACCAAAGTAGGTACAGAGGATTAAGGATTCCCATTGCATGGACAATTCTTAGTCTTTAAAAATTATCTTCCATGCACAGTAGTTTAGGGTTTTCCACTTCCGCATTTGATCCATTTTCATATTATTCATCTGCTCATTCCCTCCATCTGTCACCGCCTTTATTTTTCATGGCTTTTCTTGGTCTGCTCTACTAAAGATACTCTGGATTCTTGCAGTGGTTTGCAAAATCACTCATCATTTTCCATAAATTTCCATCAAAACCCTAAGGTATTTTATTTGTTCATGCCTTATATTTTAACTATATTTCCCATAAAATTCATTATCCACCCTCACATATTCCCCCCTTTTAATTCCATCGAGATAGTAAAGGAAAGTATAGGGTATAAATGAATAAAAATTTAATATTTTGATAAAAAATATTAAATTTAAACGGGAAAACCTTAGGGTTTTTTAATGAATTTTTTAATGATTTTTTGTAACTAGAGAGAGAGATAGAGGGAGGAGGGTTAAGGGTATAGGGTAGAGGGTTTAGGTTTTAAGGGTTAAGGGTTTAGGGTTAAGGGTTAAGGGTGTTAGAACTGAAATTTTCCACAAGAATTCCTAGGATTTTCCTATTATTTTCCATGAAAATCCATCAAAACCTTAAGATATTTTATTTATTCATGCCTTACATTTTCACTATCTTTCCCATAAAATTCATTAACCGCCTTCTACACTTTGCCCCCATTTATTTTCTTATATTTCATTACCTTCTCATAAAAAATTTAGCTTTACCGCCATTCAAAAGGGCCAAAAAATAACTTGTAACCCTTACCACCCCTTTCATTTTCACTCTATAAGTCTTTACCACTTTACCACGGCCTCCCACTAAGGGGCTTGCGGTATAGCGGTAGCAGTTTGAAACGGGCATGAAGTGTTTACTGCGCGCGGTCAATCATTGACCGTGGTAGCAAGGTAAACCATTAGCAACCAACAAAGGCAATGGCGAGCGATTAAAGAAGGCAGTCAAGGTCCCACCACGGTACCATTGGTAGTCAAACCATAGACCACGGTAGCACGGTGGATGATAAGTCTTCAATGATGCGACAGTCAGGACATCTTACCACGGTACCACGGAGGGTTATCTTAAAGACTGTGGTGACCATGGTAAATAGGAGGAAATGGCTAGCGGTCACACCATAGTACCGTAACCATGAAAACAAAGACCGCAGAACCTACAGTAAACTATTGGGAGAAGCGGCTAATGGTTACCACACAACTGCCGATAGAAAATGCAAAGATCACGGTAGCGCAGTAAGCAATGATGGAGACCACGATGGTCAGCATGGCACCGGGTACCGCCATACCATGGGTAGAAAATTCAAAGCCCACGGTAGAGAGGTAAACACAAGGGAAGCCTCAGGAAAAGAAATGTTAAGGGCAGTATAAGTAATAAAGTGAAAAACTAAAAGTTGAACTATAGCCTAAATATTTGGTTTGCCGATAAAGGCAATATAATCAAATATTTTTGCCATAAAATACAAACGGTCATAACCAGAAAATGAAGGGGCATGAATCTTCAATTATAATGTATAAATGATTTGAAAATCTATTGTAAGAAAAAAAATAAAAAAAATAAGATAGGATAGACTGTTGTAAGTACTATATTTTTAGAATGATGACATTTGAGGACGCTATGTTGCATGTATGAATTTCAAGGAAGATAATGAAAAACTGTTAATTTGGTGATTTCATCCTAGCATTAATTGTTTGTTGAATTCTTGTGATTATCTAATTGTCTCCAATCTAATGTTTCTTGATTGTTTAAATTGAAGTATCAAGTATATATTCGATTTATCAGTACACATTTGTTGTTTCTGTGTGATTTGGTTCATTGGATTCTTTAAAGAAGAATTAAAAATCCCTTCAATCAATTACAGTAATCTAGGAATTTCATTTGGATCAGTAAAAAGAATCAGATAGTTAGATTTGATATTCTGCCTCAAATAGGGTTTATCAAGTACATTCTTGCATGTTTATACCAGTTGTAAACTCATAATTATATGTCAAACAATTAGAGAACCTGCTAGATAGAAACCATTCATTAAAGGATTTCATTTGACTTTGTTTTACCCAACAAGGGATAAGGTTTTAGGGTTAAGGGTAGAGGGGAGAGATATTGAGGGAGTGAGTGAGTGAGTGAGAGACCTAAGAGAGAGAGGGGGTATTCCAGGGAGAGTCTATATATCTCCCCTCCCTCTCTCTCTCAATTCTCTCCCTCTCTCAATTTTCTCTCTCTCTCAGTCACTCCCTCTATCTCTATCCCCTCTATCCTTAACCCTAAACCCTTAACCATCCCACCCTCTTTCTTTCTCCCAAGTCTCTCTCTCCTATCACCTCTCCCTCTCTTAGGTCTCTCTCACTCCTCACTCACTCCCTCTATCTTCCTCCCCTCTACCCTTAACCCTTAATCCTTTATCCTTAACCCTTAAAACCTAAACCATTAAACCCTTCTACCCTCTACTCTTAACCCTAACCCTAAACCCTTAACCCTTAAACCCTAAACCCTCTACCCATACTCTTAACCCTCCCTCCCTCTATCTCTCTCCAACACCCTACATTCCTCTTTCTCTCAACCCTCTCCCTCCTACCCCCTCTCCCCCTATCCCTCTCTTAGGTCTCTTTCTCAGTCACTCCCTATATCTCTCTCTCCTCTACCCTTAAGCCTAAACCCTAAACCCTTAAACCTTAAACTCTTTTACCCTCTACCCTCTACCCTTAACCATTCCTCCCTCTATCTCTCTTCCACTACCTCCCTTCTCTCTCAAGTATCTCCCTCTTAACCCCTCTCCCTCTTTCAAGTAGAGGGTAGAGGGGAGAGACAAAGGAAGTGACTAAGAGAGAGATACTTGAGAGAGGGAGAGGGTTGAGATAGAGAGAGATGGAGGGAGTGGGAGAGAGATAGAGGGAGGGAGGGTAGAAGTTTTAAGGGTTTAGGGTTTAGGGTTAAGGGTAGAGGGGGGAGAGAGATGGAGTGAGTGAGAGAGGGAGAGGGGGTAGGAGGGAGAGTCTTGAGAGAGAGAGGGAGGGAGGGAGTGGGAGAGAGATAGAGGTTAGAGCATAGATGTTTTAAGGGTATAGAGCTAAGGGTAGATGGAAGAGACATAGGAGTGAGTGAGTGAGAGAGCGAGAGGGTGTAGGAGGGAGATGGTTGAGAGAGAGAGAGGGTAGAGGGTTTAAGGGTTAAGGGTTTAGGGTTTAGGGTTTAGGGTTAAGGGTAGAGGGGGGAGAGATAGAGGGAGTGACTTAGAAAGAGAGACTTGAGAGAGAGAGGGTAGAGGGTTTAGGGTTTAGGGTTAAGGGTATACAGGGGAGAGATAGAGGGATTTAGTAAGAGAGAGAGAGAGGGAGGGAGTTAGAGAGAGATAGAGGATATAGGGTTAAGGGTAGAGGGTAGAGGATTAAGGGTAGAGGGGAGAGAGATAGGAATGAGTGAGTGAGTGAGTGAGAGACCTAAGAGAGGGAGAGGGGGTAGGAGGGAGAGAATTGAGAGAGAGATAGGGAGGGAGGGAGGGAGTGAGAGAGAGATAAAGGGTAGAGGGGAGAGAGATATATGAAGTGAGTGAGACAAAGAGAGAGACCTCAGAGAGGGAGAG